>JAANYP010001844.1:0-20335 GCA_020465985.1 Centrapalus pauciflorus | reverse complement strand
GATGGTACCTATGACTGGAGTTCACATCCTGAGTCGAATGCAAGAGCCTTCATGGCTGAAGTCACAGAAACTGGGTGTGATGGGGAAGAGCAGACCACACGGGACAGCAGTCCGATGTGGGTAGAGAAGGCGAATGATCAGACAGTGCTGGAGTTTGCTGCTCAGATGGCCAATGTGGAATCTGATAACTCAAAGGTTAGTCTGACTTATTCTCTCTTTCGTGAATTATGTGCTTTATGTGTTAATTCTAACGATAGGTTAAATCTAGTCCTAGACTCACATAAAACCAAAACTGCTCAAAATGAAAATTTAAAAATTGAAAACGCTAGCCTAAATGATATCAAGCAAGACCGCTGATGCTCAAGACGTGATAGTTCTAAAAGACAAACTGAGTGAGCAGTGTGTTAGGATAGAGCTAATGCATGAGCACGTAGAAGCCTTGACAAAAAGTCTTAAGGACAAGGACATAGAGCTAGCAGAAACAAAGGTAAAGGTAGCAGAGGCAAATAGCAAGTTAGAGAGGTTTAGGAATTCGAGCCTAAACCTAGGGAAAGTTTTAGATGCCCAACGACAGTCTAAAAAGCCCGTAGGTCTAGGATTTCACGAAATACCTCCACCTTTCAATGCAAACTATGTGCCTCAGCCTCAGGAGAACACTGACAAATCAGTAGACTTAGAGGACCTACCTACACCGACACCAGAGCCTATAGTAGAAAATACACCTAAGGTGGCTGACACAACCGTCAAGGTCAAGAAAGTCAAATTTGTGTCTTTCTCCAGTGAAACACCTGCAGGAAAACAGAAAATTGCTTGGGCTGATCAGGTCGATGAGCCAGACACCGTAGATGTACCAAAGGAGATAGACACTAGTGAGACACCTAGATCTAAGGGAACACACAAAAAGTCCATAGATAAGATGTCTTGCTTCAGATGTCACGAGAAGGGGCATGTTGCTTCTCACTGTCCACTTAGGAAAGCCGATGTCACACCTAAGACAGTGAACCCAACACCTGTTAAGCCCTCAACCAGTGTGGCGAGCAACAGTAGTTCTCAACCTACCGAGAAAACTGTGCAGGCCGCACCCAAACAAGTTGTGAGAAACACACCGGTTAAGGTTGGACCAAAGGAAGTGATTAGGACAAATTCACCGAATCGTGTCATTAATCAATCTAGGTCAGCACCACAACAAGTCTATAGGAGCACCACACCTAGCAGGTCACACACTCCAGTTAGGTCTCATACTCCAGATAGACAGTATGCACCGGTAAGAGCTCACGGATCACAGTCCGAAATGCCATATAATAGGAATTATTCTAGAGCTCCACAACAAATGCCTACTCCAAGGCAAAGAGTGAACTTAAATCACTCGGCACCACAACAGAATTCAGTTCAAAGGCCCAAGTCACCTGAAAGGCGAGATGGGTACTTGAAAGAGTTCAAGTATGTGGACGAGGATGGTATAACCAAGTCAGTTATGGCTTGGGTTCCCCGTGATAACTAACTCATTTTCTTTCATGTGCAGGAGATTACCACAGGTCCAAACAACAAATGGTTCATCGACAGTGGCTGCTCCAGGCACATGACAGGGGAAAGAGGTCTGCTTACAGACTTCAAGGGTGGAAATAGGGGATTCGTATCATTCGCGGGTAACAAAGGTGGAAATATCACGGGTACCGGAGTGGTCACTAATGGGACAATCAAGTTGGACCAAGTTTATCACGTTGACAAACTGGTTCACAATCTCATTAGTGTATCTCAAATCTGTGATAAGAAGAACTCAGTGTTATTTACTGACACTGAGGCGTTAGTGCTAAAGCCGGGATTCAAAATTCCTGAAGAATGGGTGTTGATGCGGGCGCCAAGGAAGAACGACTTGTACATGCTGGATATGAACAAGCCAGAGACATCAATGGGGCCAATCTGTCTTTTATCCAAAGCTTCGGAGACGGAATCCGTACTGTGGCACAGACGCATGGCTCACCTGCACCTAAGAAAGATGAACTACATAACGAAGAATGGACTGGTGCAGGGTGTGCCTATGAAGAGCTTTCAGTTCGATGACAAGTGTCTACCGTGCATGAAGGGCAAACAGCATAAGAAGGCACACAAGTCCAAGACGCAGAACTCCATAACCTCAACATTCGATTTGTTGCACATGGACCTTTTCGGCCCAATCAACAAAAGGAGTATAGGAGGTAGTTGGTACTGCTTAGTTATCACTGACGATTACTCACGGTTTTCTTGGGTTTTCTTTTTAGGTACGAAGGACGAGACGGCTACAATGCTCATCGGGTTCTTAGACCAAGTGGAGAATTCCTACGGAACAAGGGTTAAACGAATTCGTAGTGATAATGGGACTGAATTCAAAAACACTGTAATTGGTGTATATTGCCTATCAAAGGGCATAGTGCATCAATTCAGTGCACCATATGAACCTCAACAAAATGGGGTGGCCGAACGTAAAAATAGGACATTGATTGAGGCTGCAAGGACTATGCTTTCAGATTCAAAGCTTCCTACCATGTTTTGGGGGGAGGCAGTGAATACCGCGTGCCATATTTTAAACCGAGTCCTTACAGTTAAATCTTTGAACAAAACATGCTATGAAATTTTGAATAAACGGCCACCTAACTTAACTGGATTCGAACCGTTTGGAGTACCATGCACTCTTTTAAGAGCAAAACATCAACCGAAGTTTGGTGAAAAGGCTGACGAAGGATACTTCCTAGGTTATGTGCCAAACTCACCAAACAAACGGGTGTTTAACAAAACAAATGGTACTGTGGAGATTGTGTATAACATTGAAGTCACAAGTTATACACATGAACCCCAAACTGGTCCGGAATGGATATTTGACTATGATAAGTTATTTGAGTCATTTAACATTCCTTTGGATGATAATGCATGTACAATCGAAAAGGACATGGTGACGTTGCATCTGAACGACGATGGCCATATCTTTCTGAGGACCACGTTTGAATCTACATCCGAGCCTACTGCGACTGTAGATAGATCTCCAGAAGTTGCTGATCAAGAAGCACCTACCACTGAGAATCAGACTCAAGCATCAAGTTCCAACTCTGAGGAAAACGTCCATGAGGAGGAAAATGTAGAAGCTGAGCCTGTTCCCCCATTAGGTGAAATAGGATCTAACTTAGGAGATAATCTAAGGGTTGATGAGATAGAGACCTCTAGGATTAACAAGAACCATCCTATAGAAAGCATCATAGGAAATCCTAACGAGGGTGTGAGGACTAGGAGTAGTGTAAATAACAACACAGTGTTGTTGTCGATGATAAATGACTCCGAGGCATATCACACATGTCTCTATTCATGTTTCATATCACAAGTAGAGCCTAAGAATGTGCAAATGGCACTTAAGGATAACTCCTGGGTTGAAGCGATGCAGGAAGAACTTTCGCAATTTAGGAAACTAGAAGTGTGGGAGTTAGTTCCATTACCTCGAGAGGAAATTGCCATAGGAACCAAATGGGTTTTTAAGTGCAAAAGGGACGATCGGGGTATAGTCACGCGCAACAAGGCTAGGTTAGTTGTAAAGGGTTTCAACCAAGAGGAGGGAATCGATTACAATGAAGTTTTTGCACCAGTAGCAAGGCTGGAAGCCATTAGGTTGTTTCTAGCTTTTGCCTCCTTCAAGGGATTTAAGGTATATCAGTTAGATGTTAAGAGTGCTTTCCTGTATGGGAAAGTGAAGGAGTTGGTGTATGTAGAACAACCGCCAGGATTTACAGATCCAAAATATCCTAATAGAGTATATCGCTTAGATAAGGCTCTATACGGATTACATCAGGCACCTAGGGCGTGGTATGAGACTCTATCCAACCATCTGTTAGAGAACGGTTTTGAAAGGGGTAGGATAGATAGTACTCTGTTTGTTAAGAGGAAGGGAGAACACTTTATCTTGGTACAAGTGTACGTCGATGATATCATCTTTGGATCATCAGACGAACAGATGTGCAATGATTTCGAGAAGGTGATGAAGTCTAAGTTCGAGATGAGTGCTACGGGGGAGTTAAATTTCTTTTTAGGGTTACAAGTTGACCAAAAGAAGGAAGGGATGTTTATCCATCAGACTAAGTATGTCTATGACATATTAGAGCGTTTCGGGATGGAAGGAACAAAGTTGACTGCCCATTTTAGCACGCCGATTCAAGTGAATCATAATCTCGGACCGGGTACTGAAAGTGATACCGATGTGGATCCGACTTTATACCGGGCCATGATTGGATCACTTATGTATTTAACTGCTTCAAGACCTGACATTATGTTTGCTGTGTGTATTTGTGCTAGGTTTCAAGCGAATCCGAAGGAGATGCATATGAAAGCTGTGAAGCGGATTCTACGATACCTCAAGTCGAAACCGAAGCTGGCACTTTGGTATCACGCGGAGGAAGATCTAGAGTTGGAGGCATTCACGGATTCTGACTACGGAGGATGCAGCTTGACGCGCAAATCAACAACTGGAGGTTGTCAGTTCCTAGGAGGGAGATTGGTATCCTGGCAATGCAAGAAACAAACGTCGGTAGCCGTGTCAACGTGCGAGGCCGAGTATGTTGCTGCTGGTAGTTGCTACTCACAGGTTCTGTGGATACAACAACAATTGCGGGATTACGGTTTGGCTTACACTCAAACTCCAATAAGGATAGACAATCAATCTACAATTGCTATAACAAATAATCCAGTTAAACACAACAGAACAAAGCACATAGACATAAGGCATCATTTTATTCGTGATTGTGCTGAAAAGAACCTAATTAAATTGGTAAAAGTGGCAACAGAAGATAATAATGCAGACTTATTTACCAAAGCATTTGATAAGACACGGTTTAGTATTTAATTCAACTGAATGGAATGCGCAACCCAGAATAATTTGGCCTTAGTAGTAGTAGTTTATTTTCTCTTAGAGTCGTAGTATTTCTTTCTTTACAGTAGTCTGCTAATTTAGGAAAGTTTCAAGTTTCTATTTTTAGTAAGTTAGTAGGTTATCTTATTTTATTGCTGTTTCTTATGAAAAACAAAAGAAAAAAGAGAGAAAATCATAAAAATACAAAAAAAGAGAATATCAGAAAAAGAGTTAAGTCTTAGATACATAGGTTCAAAGTGACGAAAATTAGCACAGTCGTTACAAACTCTAAGTGTTTAGGCTTTCACACATAATGCAACTATATTCTAAGTGTTATACTTTATTTAGTTTGATGTGTTGGTAGGCATAATACATATAGGGAATCTCAAGGCTAATAAAATAATCTAGAAAAAGTCAAGCGTGTCACTAACTTAGATGTACGACCAATTGGTCTTAATTTTTATGTACAAGACATACAAACTTTGAGTCTAAATGAGGTATGCAAACTTTCTGGGGATGTATGGCAACATCAAATACATCTTAAAATGGAAAGAATAGAAAAATCATACATAATTAAGAGTCGAAAACATGCAACTCTGTTGTACGTTAGTACAGACCTGTTGTCTCTGTTTAGATTCGGGTTAGCAGACATGTTGCTTTGTTGTACGTCAGTACAGACCTGTCACCGCTGTCTTGCTAACTTTAAAAATAAACTTTAAGTCAAACTAAGACACTTTGTTGTATGAAAATACAGACCTGTGTCCGATGTTTGTCTTTTAAAGAAAGTTTGCAAATACCAACAAGTTAGAATCTTTGTCTGTGTGCCTTGATCATAAAAGTATGTCTATGTCTGAGTCACGTAAGATAATTTCCTGATAAATAAAAATGCCAAGAGATATTCCGAAATGTAGAATGTTTAAAGGGGTAAAATACCAACAATCGGCTAAATAGGTATGTCACGACAAATAATCAAAGGAATCAAAAATTCCTAAGTGTGAAAGTTTAAGTACTGAAAGTAAGTATCAGACATCGTTATCTGATTGAACCTTTCTTAGACTATGCTCATCAAAAAGATTTTGTTTAGTATTTAGCTTAGCGTGTAAATTTTTTAAGTATAACTTAAGTCTAGATTAAATTTTTGGTCAAAATTTTATTTTATCTTTATTTTAGTTTACCTTAGTTTATTTTATTTTTATTTTATTTTAGTTTAATTTTTACTTAGGTAAAAAGGTCAAAAATTCCTGAGGGTGCATTCAAAGTTGGATAAAATAAACATTGCGTGAAATATCTTGTGCTTAGGGTAAAAGATTTGGCATAGTTTATCTTGTTACACAATACCGTAGAAAAAGGTTGAAAAAGTTGAAGTTATTTCAAAAATTTTCGAAATTTTTCTAAATGTTAGGTGTTTTCGAGTTTAGGACAGACTCGAATTAGGAAAGCCTCGAATCTGTCAGTAGATTCGAGTCTAGCCTTAGACTCGAAGGTTGGTAGTATATATAGGTCAACAGTGAAGTCATTTAATACTTACTGTTCTCGAATCTACTTTCTCGAATCTATAGTGGCGATCTCGAATCTGTTCTCGAGTCTACCGTATTTCTCCTAAACGACATTTTGTCGAGTCTAAAGCTAGTGTGTTCGATTCTACTCCTGTTTCTAGGTATAATCAACTTGATTGTACAAGATTCATGTAGTTTTATACACAATTTTAGGCAAAATCATCGAGTTTTGAAGGTTTAAGGGTCAAAATAGGTTTTTTACAAAATTACCAAGTTTGGACCGATAAACAGTCAAATTAAAGACACATATCTGAGATTAGTAACTAGTAGGACTAATGAATGTAATTTTCTAAGTCCAAAAAGGTTAAAATCAAGAGATTTGGTGTTTGAAATAGAATCGGCGTTTCGAATCTGTTCTTGCTGTTTCTCGAATCTGTCATTAGATTCGAGAGGGCAATTGATTCGAATCTGTCATCTATACATTCGAATCTGTTATTTTATTTGCATTATTTAATTTAAATTTTATTAAACTTGTAGAAATTTAATTGTGTTGGATTTTGTACTTAAACAAGTTCAAAATAAAACAGATTTGAATTTAAACAAGTTTATTGATTTTTAATGAATCTAATAGTTTTGTCTATTGTGCAGAAATGGCTGTGCGAGCGTTTGTGCCTAAGCACAATATGGTGCTTCATCCGGATCATAATCTCCCTGAGGCGCAGGGATTTAGACAAATGCTTGATTTTCTCGTTGAATCTAGGATCGGATTTGCACTGTCTCATAATGTGCAGCTTGTTTTGCCTTACATTCGTCAATTTTACGATCATCTGCAGGTAGACTGCTCGGTCACACCGACAGTGCTATGCACTCGTATTGCTGGACAACCGTTGGTATTCTCGGCAGATATGCTGCGACAAGTGTCGCAGCTGGGCACACAGGAAGAAGAATCTGGTCCGATAGAGTTTCCTCTGAGTATAAGGCAAGCGGCCTTTCAAAGAATGGGATACAGTCTCGACGTGACGAAGGTGTCCTACATGAAAAGCGGGTTAATTGGACAGTGGAGGTTTTTAGCACATGTTTTTATGGTTTGCTTTGCTCCAAAGAAAGCAGGATTCGACTATATAGTTGCGAAAATTCAGTCGGGGATAGTCGCGATGGTTTATAATCGACCATATAGCTTCTTGGAGATGTTCTTCTCAGAATTTGTTCACCAGATAACCGCTCCCGAAAATCAACAGTTCTTATTATATCCGCGGTTCATTATGATGTTGATCAGGCATTTCTTGCCAAATCTGCCGCCGTCGAATGACATTCAAAGCGTTGCCGTGATGGATAAAAGGATTTTCGCTGACTGTTCCTCGCACAGAGGAAGGTTGGCTGTTCCTGTTGAGCGTCCGTTATTCGGAGCAATCTTGGATAGGGAGTTTCAAGCCCCGGATGTTGCCAACTAGGCAGGGGTAGTTGAATTTCAACCGAGACAACAACAACCACAACAACGACAACAACCACAGCCACAGCGTGCTCAACGGCGAAGACAACGACCAGCTGCGAGTCAAACTCAGGCGACCAGGCCTTCCACCAGTCAGCAGCCGGAAGTACAGGAAGCCGGGCCTTCGAATATTCCAAGCGAAGCTGAACAATTATGCCAAACGCTTAATGAAATTTGGGAGGCAGGGCCTCATGCAAATGAAGATGTGGCTGCAGCGCTAGTAGGTGAATTACTTGAGCCACCAGAAGGAGAGGAAGACGTGTTAAGAGATGTTGAAGAGTATGAGCCAGGGCAGGCTGATAATGCTTTGTCATCATCCGCAACAGAATCGGAAGAGATGGAGGAGTTAGAAGTTGAGGCTCCTGAGTCAGTTTCGACTGAACCTACTGTTCAAATTGGAACGTATGGATCAAGATTGGTAATTAATGAAGAAGCATCGAGGAGGAGAGTAGTAAGGGAATCTGATGATTCAGATTTTGAAGAAGAAGTTGCTCCCTTAGTGACTCGGCAAAGGGCCAAGCGTCACAGGTTCATGCAAGGGTCTTCTTCAGCATCAGCAAGCCAACCAGAAATTCCCCAAACTCAGCCTCAAGAACCTCAGGCCACCACTCCATCACCACCACCACCACCTCAACCTGAACCGTATATTCCATCACCAATCCGCCCAACTCCTATACAGTCCATTCCATCAACATCATCATCATATACCGACAATCAACGATTTCAGCAGCTTAAGAGTCGCGTTGACTTTCAACATGTTCAAATCTTAGGCCTAACAAAGGCGATCGGCGAAATCCAGGCGCATAATGCAGATCTTGATAAGGATAATGCCGAATTGAAAAAGATAGTGGAGCAAGTTCAGGAAGAGAACGTTGAGTTGAAAACGTTTGTAGCAGATCAGGCCGAAGAGTTAAGGGCGATGCGCTCCCTAATCGACCAGTTAATGAAAAATATACAGGCTCAGGGGGAGACATCGTGCCAAGATCCGAATGTACAAAGGCCAAGAGATGAGGATGATGATCAAGACAATCAAGGTAATGATCCCAACCCTAATAGATAGGATGAGCCAGTAGATTTTTCTGCTGCTTAGACTGCTCAATCTGAGGGGGAGCCTAGTCTAGGAGGAGAAGTAGGAGAAGCAAGCTCATCGAAGCAGCCTACAGATTTTGAAATTAGTGAGATGATTGACGCTCTTATGGATCTTGATGATGATCCGATGGATGTAGGTTTTGATTATGACGATGAAGAGCTAGAAGAAGGTGAGTTTGTGCCAGAAGAGATAGTTGACTGGCAATCAGGTGACGAAGTATGTGGTGATGAGGATGATGAAGCTGATGAGATAGTCGTACAGCAGAATCCTATCACGGATACATACATGATAGATGGGGATAATGTTGTTAACGTAGATGTAGTGAATGCGGCGTTGAATGCTCAGCCATCAACAGAAGAACCTGCTAGAGAGCTATCAAATGAAGAGAAACGAAAGTTATGGTTCAGGGCTGAACAGAAAGATTTAGAGCTTAAGAAGACAATGAGAGTGCCAGGGACTGGAAAGCTATCTGGGAGCATATTAAGCTGGTTTTTCGATCAAGAACTGCAGCTTTTTATAATCAAGAGAAAAGATGGGCTTCAGTACTTAAGGCGAACTCTAAAAGCTTTCAATTCACTACCAAAGATCGAGATCAAAGTGTTAGCTTGGAAAGATCTGATTAATATTGGGAATGATCCCTACGCAGACTTAATTGAAAAAATCATAAGAAAAGTGGGAAGATCCAGAAAGTTCGAACGCCTGAATCCAAGAGTGGGAAAAAGAGTAGAAGATCCTTCACGGATAGATCCTCTAACCGGCCGACCTTGGATGAGAGTTCATTACAAACCAGTCAGATGTCTTAGGAAGGTGCCACTCAAGCCCATGCCACAGAATATATTGAAGAATCTGCATTGGTGGTACGCTGACACTGAGACTGGGGAAGCGGTCATGGAAGATTTTGAAGAAAACGTTATTCTTAGAGTCTACGACCCTCTTCACCTGGTAAACCTCTCTAAAGATGATCTTCATATTTTGTATGCTTGTAAGATTTCCAGTGACGCACATATGGATAGTGAAGCTAGGAAGTATGAAAACGTAGTCAAAGTATGCGTTGAAAAAGGGTTGTGTGCTGGAAGTATTTTGAATCAATAAATAAACAAAGTTCTTAAGTCAAATGTGTGAATTATTAGAAGCTATCGTCAAGGGGGAGTCTGTTGGTACATCCTGTGTGACGATAGCAGTCTAAGTGATCCAACATTGTGATTTTAGCAAGTGTTTGTTATATATGATTATATATGATTGATATTTATTAGTGTTTGTATGTTTGAACTTGATGTAACGCATTACAAGAAGTTCAAACATAAAGTACAAAGATAAATTCAATCATAAGGTAATACCATAAGTTTCAACACTTAGTTGTTTATGTGAAATGCTAGATTCGAATTAATTAAGACTTGGCATTCGAATCTGTGATAGATTCGAATGTAGCCTTAGATTCGAATGTGCCCAGATTCGAGAGTGTCATTGTGGACAAACTCGAATGGGCCTTGGGCTAGATTCGAGTTTGGCCCATAACAGACTCGAATCAGGGTCTATAATTAAGGATAGACTCGAGATATAATTAGACTTTTGGCAAAATTCGTGAGGAATTCAGCTTAAAGCGATCTCGAGTTTATCATCAGCTTTAGTGCCGTTTCGGAGAGAATCAGTTCGTAGGATCGTTCGTGTGTCGTTCGTTCAGCCTCTGATAGTCTCCGTGTTTCGTAGTTGAGAGTTGTTTCCGTCTAACCGTTAACGAGGATTCCGCACTCGTTGACGGATCCGCGTCTAGATAGATCTCGTAGTGGTAGACCTTACATAAAAACTAAACTAAAAGAAATAAACTCTTTTTTTTTTAAGTTTTTCTGATAAAGCTAAAGATAAAATAAAAGAAATAAAGAAAACTAATAATAAAATATTTTGATGTAAAATAAAATAAATAAAAAAATTTAAGATAGAAGAAATAAAGATTAAACTAAAATAAATGAAAATCTTTTTGATGTTTTCAGATAAGAACTTAAAGTGATAACAATGATTACAACGATTTGATTTCTCTTCCCCTCAAAATCTCAAACAGATACAAATACTAACTACCCAACTAATGTCATTTTTTCAGATAAACAGATATAGACAATAAGAAAATCATTTCATCAAAGACAGATGTAGACAAAGATAGAGTTGTACTAAAGTGTGTTCGATAAATTAGATAAATCTAAGCCGAATTATTCAACATGCCTAATTTTGCAACCAAGGTTTGAAACCGAGAATCGTCCAAGGCCTTGGTGAACATGTCAGCTCATTTATCCTCCGTTCGAACAAAATAAAGTTCAACTGTACCTTTTTCTACATGATCTTTGATGAAATGGTACCTGATGTCTATGTGCTTTGTGCGAGAGTGTTGAACTGGATTGCAAGAGATCGCGATGGCACTTCGGGAGTCACAGTAGATAGGGATTCTGGATAGCAAGTAACCATAGTCAAGCAGTTGTGTTCGCATCCACAACACCTAAGAACAACAGCTAGCAACTGCAACGTACTCGGCTTCAGCTGTGGATGTTGAAACACAATTTTGTTTCTTTGATGACCAACTAACCAGCCTTTCCCCTAGGAATTGAACGCTTCCTGAAGTGCTCTTTCTGTCAAGATGACAACCTGCAAAGTCTGCGTCTGAAAAAGCAGTTAAATCGAAATTGGATCCTTTTGGATACCAAAGTCCAAGATTTGGAGTGCCCTTTAAGTATCTGAAAATCTTCTTTACAGCAAGAAGGTGTGATTCTTTTGGGTTGGCTTGAAAACGTGCACAAAGACATGTGGAGAACATTATATCTGGCCTACTTGCCGTGAGATAAAGTAATGAGCCAATCATACCCCTGTATTGTGTCGCATCAACACTTTTTCCAGAAGGATCAGCGTTTAGCTTGCAATGAGAAGCCATAGGAACTTTTGATGATGTACAAGAATCAAGTTTAAATTTTTTCAGCATGTCTAAAGTGTATCTAGACTGATTGACAAAAGTTCCTTCTGGAAGCTGTTTGACTTGTAAGCCGAGAAAGAAGTTAATCTCTCCCATCATACTCATCTCAAACTTCGACTCCATAAGGTCTGAGAAGCTCTTACAAAACTCAGGGTTTGTAGATCCAAATATAATATCATCCACATAGATTTGTACAAGCATTATGTGTCTGCCCTCAGATTTAGTAAACAGAGTTGTGTCTACCACACCTTTTGAAAAACCAGATAGGGTAAGAAATGAAGATAAGCTATCATACCAGGCACGAGGAGCTTGTTTTAGACCATATAAAGCTTTGTCTAAAACATAAACATAATCAGGTTTATGTTCATCAACAAAACCTTCAGGTTGTGAAACATAGACCTCCTCGTTGAGGACTCCATTCAGGAATGCTGTTTTGACGTCCATTTGATATACTTTGAAATCTTTGTATGCAGCAAACGCCAAGAATATTCTGATGGCCTCGAGTCTTGCAACTGGAGCAAAAGTTTCGTCGTACTCAAGTCCTTCTTGTTGACGATATCCTTTAGCAACCAGTCTTGCTTTATTTCTTACCACTATCCCATTTTCATCTCGCTTATTTTTGAAGATCCATTTTGTTCCAATAATGATCCGATTCTTTGGTTTGGGCACCAATCTCCATACTTGCAGTTGTTCAAATTGATTCAATTCTTCTTGCATAGCAACAATCCAGTCTGGGTCCTTTAAAGCTTCATCCACACGAGAAGGTTCAGCACTGCTTAGAAATGATGAGAACAGACATTCATTGGCTGAAGCACGTCTCGTTTGAATTCCAGTGGATGGGTTACCAATGATTTGGTCAGTGGGGTGGCTACGAGTCCATTTGATTTCATGTGGAAGAGGGGAACTGGATGGTTGAGTTTGAGAAACATCAGATTGGATGATGGATTGTTCTATTCTTTCAAGAGATGGCATTATGATATCTGGTTCAACAAATTCTGGTTCGTCACCGGTTTGATCGGGAATAACAGAATTTGAGGAATCTTGTTGAGCTGATTCTGATGCTTGTTGAGGAGAGGATTCGGTGATTGGAGATGTTTCAGTTGGTACTGAATCAGATGATGTTGTTGCATTTATCACCGAGTTATCCAATGTTATCACAGTTTGTTCTGCAGGAACAGAAGATGAAACGTTTGGATTAGCTGACTCAAAATAATCATTATAAAAGTGATCAAATAAAGTATTTAATGAGTCGTCAGTTGTTGTAGAATTCGAAGGACTCTGAGTTTGAGAAATTGGCGGCCTAGAAGTTGTAGCTTCATTACTGGATTCAGCCAATTCATCAAATGATACATTAACGCTTTCATTCACAGTCCTAGTGCGAGTGTTGTAGACACGATAAGCTTTTGATGATGTGGAGTATCCAATGACAATTCCTTCATCAGCCTTCTCGCTGAATTTTCCGAGATTCTCCCTGTCATTCAGTACAAAACACCTGCAACCAAAAACACGAAAGTATTTGATATAGGGTAATCGTTTGTTAATTAGCTCAAAGGGAGTTTTGTTGAAGCGCTTGTGGATTATTGAGCGATTCTTGTAGCAAGCAGTGGCAGCAGCTTCTGCCCACAGAAACGTTGGCAACTTTGAATAGGAAAGCATTGTTCGAGCCGCTTCCACCAGAGTTCGGTTTCGTCTTTCGACAATCCCGTTTTGTTGTGGAGTCCTGGAGCGGAATATTGATGATGAATGCCTTTTGATCTCAGGAAAGTTTCAAGAACCGAATTCTTGAATTCTGTGCCTTGATCTATTCTGATGAATTGGACAGCTGACTGCAACTTTGTCTCAACAAGTTTGGTTAAATCAATGATATGTTGAGGAGCCTCATCTTTGGTTCGCAAGAATCGAACATATGTGTATCGAGAATAGTCATCCACGACAACCAACACATAGCGCTTTTCGTTGATACTTTGGATCCTCATTGATCCACATAAGTCCATGTGGAGGAGCTCTAACGGCCTTTAGATGTGGGTTCGGGTTTGGGTTTATGTGCTGCTCTTTTCATTTTCCCTTTTTCACATGCTCCGCAAAGATGATCTTTGTCGTACCGGAGCACTGGCAGACCTCTGACAAGACTTTTTAAGACCAATTTATTAATGTTGTCAAAGTTGAGGTGATATAAGCGACGGTGCCACAACCAAGAGTCTTTTGTTGAAGCCTTGGAGAGCAGACAAATGCTTTCTTTCAGTTTGAGTTTTGCCAGATCGATGGTATACAAGTTTGAGTTACAGAATCCTGACAACAGTTCATTTCCCGAATCAGTTCTCACACTAAATTTTGTGGCTTTAAAGTTCACCTCGAGACCCTTATCACAGAACTGTCCTATGCTAAAGAGATTGTGGCCCAATCCCGGTACATAGTTCACATGTTGGATGATGAGATTTTCTGAAATTAAATCTCCATGACCAACGATCGGTAAATGATTGTCATTCCCAAATCTAACTGAGCCGCACTGTTCCTCAACATAGTTAGCCAATAACTCAACTCTACCGGTCATGTGACGAGAGCATCCCGAATCCATTACCTATGTTGTTTTTACCTGTCATTGAAATCAGATAAGTAACAACATACAACTCCTGTCTATCACTAACTGTGTTCTGAACTGGCGTGTCCAGAAAACTTGTACGGTTAAAAGCGGCACCTGAACTGAGTGCACAAGAACCATTCTGCATAAGATCAATCAGACCCTACGAGAACCCATTGAAGAATGGGTTTTTTCAGGTTAGCACAGGATGGAATTCCAGTTATATGTAACAGAATATTTGCAGGAACCCATTTTTTATTAGTGTCAGTATTGGATGCAGAAATCTTTTAGACCCATTTGAATATTGGACTTTTGGATTTTGTTTCAACTATGGGTTGTTTGGAGCCCTCAGATTTGGTCTGTTCGACAGTCCTTTTCTTTGTCCAGACTTTGGTGCATTTGATTTCCTTTGATTTTACATGACATTTTTCAAGTTTTGAATTTTTCTTTTCAGGAACAGAAGAACATGAAGTAGATAAACATGAGCCAACAAGTTTTTTCATTACAGAACAATGTTTTGAAAGTCGGTTTACATTCATGTTTTTCCCTACTACATTTAATCTACTTCTTGAAATAGAATTGTCGGAAATGACATGCAATGGCACAGATGCCTTCTTGAAAAATGAAGCTTGCTTGATAGCTCTTTGGGAATCATTCAGATGATCTGTAACATCAGACAATTTTGAATCAGTTACATGTGACCTCTGTAGGTCCCAAAAGGTTTCCTAAGTGTATAGTTCTAAGTTGTAGAGAGGGGGAGGGGGGTGAATACAGCTATTTAAAACTTAACAATCTTTTTCTCAATGTTTGTGTATATTATTAACAAGTGTTAATTACAAATAAGCTTGAATGCGGAAAGGTTCAAGCTGAGATGACAGATACAACAGTTGTTCAACTAATCTAAGACACACTCAGACTAGATACAATGACTATGCTCACTTAGATGTACTCACTGTTTTTACAAGACTCAGATGGACAGCTTACACAAGAACAGCTTAGACACACTCTACTGTTTTATATAAGCAGACTTGCATGCATGGAATAACACACTTCAATGCACGTTCTGATTTTCACACTCTTGATGTCTCATAATCCTTAGAAGCTTCCTTTTATACTCAAAAGGTGAATCTCAGTGAAGCTTCTTCATTGGACAGATGAGATAGTGGAAATTCTTTCCAAAAGGACAAAACACCTTTCTGCACGTTCTGATAAAGTATCTTTGTCTTCACATGGCAGAATCTTTGTCTTTTCCTTTTTGTCACTGTTGCATAAGGCTTTAACCAAAAGAGGAATGTCAACTTTGCATCTTTCTTCTTTTGCTAATGCCATTTTGATATAAGAAAAGGTCTGTCACACTTTTCAAATATCCGTTTGTCTTCAGGTAATCAGAACAGCGTGGGCAGGCTGTGCAGTTCTGTTTTCCACTTTGTCTTCGACTTGTAAACTGATCTTGTAGCCAAAAACAATACATGAGGACTTGGAAACATATTCCATAAAGTGTTTAACCTGTTCACAAAGAACAGGTTCTGTTCACAAAGAACAGAACACTTGTAAAATGCCCAAGCTGCTCAAGAGAACAGAGCAGTGTAGACAGTTTATGTCCAGCCTGTTCAGCAGACAGAACAACTTGGACAAACTGCCTTTGTTGTAACGAATGCAACATGGTAAACAGCTTTGGACTGATATTGCAAATCACCTTTCAGGTTTCAATAAGTCATATAACAGGCCTTAAATTCTACCTTCAAGTGCATCAACAGGTTTGATTAAAAATCTCCCCTCAGATGTACAGCAGGTTTGACTGAGGCTTTTTTGTGCCTAACAATCTCCCCCTATTTGCAATAATCAGTCTAAGCTGATTTAATCAATAATCACTATACATTTTACAATACATCTTGCTGAAAAGAAATTACAACATCTAAGTAAAGTAAAAGATCAGTTTATATATACTGATTTTGATTACATAAACAACACATGCTTTTACAGAAGTACAACTAATGTACTAATGTATATTACAACTAATGTAAATAAGAAAAGTTACAACATATGTAACAGGGTACAACGAATGTACAAAATAAAAAGTTCAACATTTTGGACTGTTGATCTTGGGAGCAGATAACGGCAAGCCTGTCCAACAGATGGACAGCTTCCATTCTTCACCTACCCTGATGGTAGATGGACTTCACTCCAGTGGTGGTGGTCGTTCAAACATCTTTTCAAGTTCATCCCTTGTTTCCTCCAGATCTTGAATTTCAACTCTGAGGATCATAAACTTGGGATCTTGAAGTTCACCTCTCTCATAAAAGCCTCTGAGCTGGTCCGAGATGGCTGCTCTCCACCTGCTTGATTGCCTGAATGAAGTTGCAAGTCTGAAGGCTGCAAGCTGTCTCAGATCCACCTTGTAAAGATCTGATGCTCTTTGAAAGCACTTTTTCTATGTTAAGGGATCTACAAAAAATGCCCCCAACTCAGGTTCTTCAATGATTTTGCCTTCTTCAAACTCTACTCCACTGGCCAGGCTGTAGTCAATTCCTTTCATCTCAACAGCATAATCACCCTCTTCAATTAGGATGAGGAGTTCCTCCAGCTCAGAATCTTTTCTTGTCCTCCTGGCCTTTATTTTGGGGTATGTCACAGAGACACCCTCACTTACTTCTTTTGAGATCAGGCCAAGATCCTTCACTCTCTCCATCAGCTTCTTAACATATGCCTTGACAGTCTTAGCCGTTTCAGACTTAGACTGGCTCAGGGCAACTGCCAGCTCAACCCATTCCATGTACCCCATTTGGGCAACATCAGTGTAGTCATAAGATTCCAGTTCAGGGCCTGTAGCACCCATTCTGGTAATTTGCAATTTCCACTGTTTGCCTTTTCTTGATGTGGGGACAGCTTTGACAATTGCTTCCTTGGCAAGCCTTCTATAAGCAACATCATGAAACTTTTTTCTTGCCAAATTATCAAAATGGAATTGGGCTCTTGCAGAGGATGCTTGCTTTGGTTTGGTCACAGAGACCAGAGCACCCTTTTCCTGTACACTTTCCTTCTCACCAGCTCATTCTCTAGCAACTTCCAGCAGTTTTCTCTGTACATCCAAAGAAGGCATTTTGGTTTTGCTTGCCTCTTCGAATGCAAGAGATATGGCAGCTTTGGCAGATTCTTCTTCTTTTCTGAGTATGTCCAGGGCTTTGAGCTGTTCATCTCTAAGTTCATAGTATTTTTCAAGCGGAACACCCATTTCTTTGGCCCTGGCTCTGTCAAATTTAAGCTCTGCTGCTTTCTGGTGGTCAGGATCAACCACTGCTTTTTCTTTTCCTTTAGTTGTTGTTGTAGTAACAGCTTCAGGACTGTCTTCTTCTTCTTCTTCTTCCGCCAGTATGAGGTGCCTCCTTCTGCTGCTTGGCCTGTCCTCAGAGATGAATTCCTCCCCCTTAGACTGTGCAGGGTTTAGAGATTCAGCCTGAGTAGGCTGAGCAGCTTTAGGTAGATGAGAGGCACCCTCAGTTGGACCAATACCTGTTTCAGATGCACCTGTTATTTGACCAGTAGGAGCTGATGTCTCCTTAGGAGAAGAAGTTTTCTCCCCCTTAGACTTAGTCTTAGAGGCAGACAACTTCTCCCCCTTTGAAGGAGATGGACCAGCACCTTCAACTACCGGTCTGCCTGAAGAAACAAATTCAGCAGGCTTTGAAGCAGTTTTGGCAGCAGGCTTGGAACCAACCAGGTATGCACTAAGAAAGCCAGGTTATCTTTCACCTCTGCAATTTGGGAAAGACAGGTTTAAAGAGAAGAGGATTGAGAATCAGCAAAAGAGATCAGCTTAAGAATATTTTCTCTATTAGAGCTGTGAATAGCAAACTTTGAAGCTGTGCAAGATGTAACTCAAGAGAGTCCTGCACATCAGCAAGGTTTGCTAACACAAAATTTGATAGAGAAACGATGAGAGTGTTCAGGCTGGCCAAGGTGGTAGGGAGTGTAGTATCGCAAGTGGTGAGGAGAGTGGACAACTGTTGGGAATGGCTGTCATAGAGGACACAGAGTCCTGTTGGTGTGAAAGAATTGAGGAGAGGGAAGTGGAGACACTTTGCAGCTGTGCAGTGAGTGCAAGCAGCTGAGAGGAGGTGTCAGTTTGAGGAGTGGGTGGAAAGGAATTCCTGAACACATCGAAGAATCCCGTAAGCTGTTTAGACACAGAGTCTGAAATGAGAGAGGGTAGAGAAGACATGGAGGTTTCTAAAGAACCAACTTTGTTGGTCAGCAAGGAAAGCTGATCCTTCAAAGGCAGGTCTTTAGGAGATAGAGGTGTTTGGGTGGATTGTTTGGGATGGGTAGATGGGGATGAGGAGGATGAGGCTGGTGTATGGGGATGTGATGTAGAAGGAGAGGGTATTTTGGAAAGAAACTACATAGCCTGGGCAAAAGTAATGTTGCCCAGCTTGGAGGGATCAATAGGACCTTCAGCAGTGGTTGTAGCTGCATCATCAGGAGAGTGGGTAGAGAATGGTAGCCTTTCAGACACTGCTTGTTGTGCGGCACCTTCATTAAGGCCAGTGTTGGTTCCCTCTGCAGTACCTTGGTTTAAAGGTACCTCATCATTGGGAGATGGGATTTGCATTTCAACATCAGCACTGGTGAAACCTGCTGATGGACTTTGCAAGATGGGAGAAGCCTCACCAAGGGGATGTTCTGTTCCCAGAGGTTCATCAGCTTGAGTTGTTGGTCCTTCAGCAGCTGTTTGGTGTAGAACAGCTGCATCATGAGGAGCAGAAGTTTGAGACTGAGCTGCTGGTTGGTCTAAGCCAGCAGTGTGGGCACCTCGTGCAGACTCAGGGTGTAGAGAAGTATGAGATGGGGACAGTGTGGACTCAGTGTGGAGTGGAGAGAACTCATGTCTTTCAATATTCACAGCCTGTTGGGAGGCTGGAATAGTTGATGTGGCTGTCTCCATTTGTACAACTGGCTCCTGTTGGGAGGAACCAGAGGGTCTAGGCTGACTCGGGGTTGACACAGGATGGAGTGAAGTAGGCTCCAATTGTGCTGAACCTTCTCCCAAAATAGGAGAGGCAGCAGGGGTAGCTTCTTTTTCAACTGAACCCTGTTGAGAGGGATCAGAGGGGCTAGGTTTGGCTGTTTTGGTTTTTGGTTTCTTTTTGGCAAGGGTTTTTCTTTGGTAGGATTTGAGAGATGAGGTGGGTGATTGTGGAGAGGTGAGAGGTTCAGATTGGACAGGTTTGTAGACTGGGTCAGAAACAGGTGGATTGTTCCATAGTCTCAGGTGCCACAGAGGCACCAGCCACAGAGGCTTCAGGTTCAACAAATGAACCAGGGTGAGGAGCCTGCTCCCCCTCAGCCACAGAGGCTGTGGGTGCAGACTCAGACTGAGCTGTTTTAGCCTTCTTGTGGATAGGCCCAGCTTCAGTTGTTTCCAGGGTCCTTTTAACAAGCTTGGCCCTGGCTTTGGATTTTCTTTTGGGAGCAACTCCTGGATCCACCCTCACACCAGAGGGTCCTTCTACCAATCCTAACAATCTCCTCATTGGAGTAGATAGAGGAGGCTCATTTGGGAGAACCGGAGTGTAGAAAACTCTATTTCCTATAACAGGAAATGCAGCAGTACGAAGTAAAGGCTGAGAGTTATACAGATGCTCACCACAAACATGCTTGAAAATGAGGCTAAGAAATCTGGGATAATGAACAGCAGTTGGACGTGTCTCCTGCTGCACCATATTCCTCAGATTCATGAAAATCCATCTGTTCATGTTGATAGTAGTCCCATCCACCAGCTGTAGGACTATAGGAATCTCATCACGGCTTAGTTGGTCAAAGGAACCAACCTTACTACTGAAGCACATAACCACTGAGGCAAATAAA
>JAANYP010001843.1:0-258074 GCA_020465985.1 Centrapalus pauciflorus | reverse complement strand
GGATGACATACTGCCTACCGGGCCTAGGAGGGATCAGCTCCAGGTCATATAGCGCAGTAACATCAGAGTAATCGATGCGACCCACCGGTCCATCACTAGATGCACAACAATCGAACGGACATGCAACAAGTAAGAATGTGCATCTAAATCTACGCAAGTTAGTAGAATTCCAACCAAACAAATGAAACAACACGTCTCAGCAGGCAAAGCTAACATAAAACAGATATAACCATGCGAAATCTACTGTACTCACAGTGGGTGCGTATTATCTTTAAACCGATATTATTTCTCTTCGGGCTTTCAACCGGATTCCACCAAGTACCCCACTGTGGGTTAAACAACACCACAAGGGACCTGTTATATCAATTACAACAAATTCCTCATATCATTATTCGTTTAATTCATAAAAATCAAGTCTCGTAAGTTTTGCAACGTTTTCCCCCATTTCGGGTCTACATTCAAATTTAACCCATAACTAAGTTTGAAACCTATTTCAAGTTCACAACTTGTCTTTTGAATAATTCTTGCCATTTTATGTGTTGTTTATAAGTTCCATTCAAATTACACAAGTCTAGGGAGTAGCATTCTCAATTTTAGGCATTAAACTCGAATTTAATGGGTTAGATTCGAAATCAAGCATCAGATTCGAAGCCCCTATGTCAGATTCGAACTTGAGCTTCGAATCTATCATCAGATTCGAACATACCTTCGAATCTATCATCAGATTCGAACCCCATTTAGAATCTGATGGTACACCTTCGAATCTAGCACCAAACTCGAGTCTGTTCTTACATTTCGACTCTGTTCTTGACCCATTCGAGTCTGTTCATCGTTTCAACTTAAACCCTTCATTTCTAAGTCAAAAAATCATGCATATATCATGTATAATACCTAGATTCGATTCTACTATGCATATATTATCATATTCTAACAACATTTCAAGCAAAAACAAGCTTAAATATGCATAAAATGATAGATTCGAGATGTTGTTCTTCCAAAACCGAAACCATAACTTAAAAAGGGTCGATTATTACCTTAATTCGCACGAAATCTGAAATCCGTTTGCAGATTATTGTTGTACTCCTCGATACCTTTCCGATAACGTATAATTCCCGAAAATCCGACGGTCGGTTTGTGATATATCTTAGAGAGATGTAGAGAGAAAACTTCTAGAGAGATAGAGTAGAGAGAGAGTGTAAACTAGAAAATGAAGCCTATTGCCTTTTATATACTACTTTCGTCATTTGCACATTTCATCACCCGACTTAACCGGTTCTATAAAATACTGATTTAATCTTAAATTTATCATAAATAACTTTTAAATTCATAATAATCCACAAAATCGATTCTGCATTCAATTTTCTCAAAATAGCAACAAACTTTGCTAAATATCCAATATGCATAATAACCGCCCAAATTCAACTTAAATACATAACTTTCCACCTAATTTATCAAAATACATCAAAATAAGCCCGAGGATGTTACATTAAATATGGTTAAAATACTTAACTAGAGTTTTCAAAATTGATGAAGTTAACAAAAGTCTCATATTTGGCTTTTAAAAGTCAAATAATGAATAAATGAGACTTTAATATACCAAATCACGAAATAGCAATAAATGATGAAATATTTATATAAGTTTGATGTCTTTAAAGGATTTAGGATGTGTTGCAAAAAGAATGATCAAAATCCGACATCACATGAAAGTTCATTGCTATTTTAAACAAACTTTAGGTACTTTAATGCCCAAAAGTATGAAATATCAATGAATGATGAAATATGTTTATATATTTGGTCTTTCCTAAGAATTTTAGACTTGTTACAAAAAGTACCGTTAAAATTGGACGTCAAACGAAAGTTTTTTACTATTTTATGCAAAGAATTGTAGTTTAACGAGTAAAAATACAAATTTAATGTGGGAAGTGTAATATTTTTATAGATATGTTGTTTTTAGAAGAGCTTTAAGGTGTTGTGAAAGTTTCATCGAAAACTGACTTAATTTGAAAGTTTGTTGCCATATTATGCAGTTTCAGGAAACTTGAGTGCTATTTTGGGCAGATTTTTTGTGAAAGTGAATAAGTGATCGACAAAAAGAGAGTTGTGCATGATAAGCGTTGAATTCGTATGGAGGAAATACAAGAAGAGGAATCGAATATGCATTCCCAAGATTGTAATTTACTTTTTGTTGTATCGCTTATACATTTGATGAACCTTATTTTAGTTGTAGACGTTTATGTACTTGAAATACTTTTTGATCGATATGTTATGAAATGATATTATTTTTGTTAAATTGAATTGTAAGTAGAAAAACTATCACGAAGCAATTAAATAAATATTTGTATTTGCATTAAATTTAAAAAATAATGAATGTGTTTCTTTTGTCTTGAAAATATTGCATTTATGTAATTTAAAACAATAATAAAGTGTTGTAATAGATTGATAATGGTATTGCATTTACATAATGACAACATTTGATAAGTGTTGCAATTGATAAGTAAAGTGTTGTTATAAGTTGGTAACAATAAATTAAAGGTGTTGCTTTAGAGTATAAATAGTGTTGTACTTAAAAAGTGTTGCATATAAAATAATGGCAACACATTAAAAAGTGTTGCTTTAGAATATAAAAGTGTTGCATTTAAAAAGTGTTGCATTTATAAAATAATGGCAACACTTTTGAAAAGTGTTGCATTATCTAGTGAAAGTGTCGCTTTAGACCTAAGGCGACGTTGGCTAAGGTGGCACTACATAAAGTGTCGCATTAGGCCTATAACAACACTTTTAAGGCCTAACACAACACTTTTCCCATGTTGCTTTAGGTTCATTTTGTTGTAGTGTTCGTAAAATGATGATATTGATGGATTGTAATCTAGGGGGGTTCAAAACCAGATATCCGAAATTTCGGATAGTGAATTTTGCTATCCGAATCCGAAATTTTGGGTTCGGATATCGAATTATCCGAATATCTGAAAATTCATATTTTTTATCTTTTTTTAAAAAAATTAAATCAAATATTTAAATATCTAAAATACAAATTCATATACCCAAATACATATTAAAGATAAATATATCACAAACTAAATTTATCCGGAATTATTTTTACTCAAAACGATAAAAAAAGATTAAAAAAACTAAAATATAATAAATATTAGTTAATAAATCTATAATATCAAGATAAAACTAAAAAATATACATTAGAATAATAATAAACACTCAATATTACATTATTATGTAAATAATCAATTCTAAAGATATAAAAAAAAAGTTATAAAAATATTTTTTTTGGATTTTCGGATATCGGATTATCCAAATATCCGAAAATATTGAATTTTACTATCCGAATATGAAATTAAATCGGATATCCGAAATTTCGGATAGTTTCGGATCGGATTTTTAGATTTTTATTTCAGATGTTTGGATTCGGATTTTTATGAACACCCCAATTGTAATCTATGTAAGAATCTAAAAACAACTATGCTGAAAGAAACAAGGACCAAATTGTTAAGTTCAAATATACATGGCCAAAATGGTCAAATGAAAAAAGTCCATGGAAGTTTAGGGACTTAAAATGAACCACCATTAAAGAATAAGGGTATTAAAGTGAAAATTAGCCAAATAAATATGAACCGAGTTTCTCCTTCTGCAAGTCAAGTGGAGAAGAAACTCATAAAGTTTTCCGATCAGCAGAGGGGGAGGACACCATGGAAGGAACAGAAGGCACACAGCAGCCTCACCTTGTGCTTGCTAACAAGTTATTCCTTCTTACTCATTCTGATGTTGATGACATTGAGAAAGTACGCCTCCGTGACGAGGTCACGTCCACCGTTGTGGCCGACGGTAACCATTTCCACCATAACCGTTTGGATCTCATTAAGGTATTCAAACATTAATTAAGTATCATCTATGTTGTGTGAATTTGTGATTTGGAAGATATGGCGCCCCTGTACGAAACCCTAGCCGCTAGCTCGGTGCTGGAGCTTGACCAGAAAGTCTTGGACTCGATGCGTGCTAAGATTGCAGAAGAGCTCAAGAAGCTCGATGAAAAGTAAGTTTATGCTTGTATTACCCTCAATGTTTATTTGCGAGTATCTATATCTACAGATTCAACGACCTCTAATTTGAAGATATATGTTATTATTTTGAAGTAAAACTCTATTATCGTCATAATTCTGTAGTATAGCTGTTTGATCTTCATTTTGGATGGATGTGTTATTGAATTGGTTATCAATGCCATCTATCATTTCGTATTTAACTATGTATGTATGCAATTGTCACATGAAAATGTTGCCGTAGAGATGCTTGAATTGGGTTGAACGAATAGTCTAAAACTTAGGCACTGAACCATAAATTTAAGATAACAAAGGCTAGTGCAGTTAGGCCTGGGCGATGAACTAACAATGTATGTGTACCATGTTTAATCGTAAAAAAAGGCTACTGGAGTTAGGTGCACAACTTGTTGGCTATCTGTATTCTCAAGTGCCTTAAATGGTTATATTATTTATAGATAGGGAGTAGATTTAATCTATTAGTAATAGTAGAAGGTATATTTTGGAACACCAAACCATATGCATGGAACTGGGTTTGTTCCGGAACATGGAACGAAAACAGGATCGAGGATCGCTCCGGAACGTTATTTCGATACATGGAACGCTGTACCATGTAACATGGTAAGATGTACCATATATTTCTAAAATATATAATAATATAAATAATAAAAGTAAATACTAAATACCAAAAGTACAATATTAAATCGATTCAAGTAAAAAGAAGAGTAGCAGAGTAATGGAGAGATGGGTGATTAACATTCCAGAAGTAGAGAATTGTTTCATTTCCCATGTCAGCTTGATGATTGGAACGAAATTGAAATTTGATTGGACCAAAAATTGAATCGTGATTGGGGTTCCCGAGTTCAATTGCAGCTACTGCTCCTCCAAATAGGTATGATCACTTTAAATTCCGACCCCAGCTTTGTCAATTTCAGACATCAATTTTGGTTTCAATCGAAATCATGATCCAAAAAATTCTGGAACGCAGGATTGTATCTATCGAAATCGCGTTCCAATACATGCTAGGATCAAAATCGATAGTGATTGGGAAATTGGGATCATCCATAATCATAAGCAGATTGTGATTTCTACGGTGATTGGAACGCCTCTGTACCCGTTTTGGGAACGCACCATTGGGGACGCAGATCGTCGGCTTTCCTGCGATCCTAGTAACTATGCACCAAACAGTTTATAACATGTTACAGGAGCAAATTTTGAAAACTAAAATAACTGTATGAAAGAACGAATAAGCTTTAGTTAAAATACCAAACGTTCAGCTGTCTCCTTTTTAATACTTATCTATTGTAGTTAACCAAATATTGCACATCAACATCTAATACACTACCATTAGCATTTAGGAAAAATGGTTGCTGATTTTGAATTAGCATCTGAAAAGACCGAAATGCATGTGCAAAAGTGGCTGCAGGGAAGTGTGTAATATCCATTGATTGATGATCGTGGAAGATTATTTGGATTCACTGGTACCAGGACAGAAAATGTTTAGAGTATGGACTCACTTGATCCAATTTCCCTTGTGTGTCATGTCATTGTATTTTCTTTGTCCACTGATACAAGACGATTGGTTTAGCTGTTTAGGCACAATTGTTTTATGGTAGGGCTTTTGTCGTACATTTAAAAGTTTAAATACACCATTGTTATCTTTGTAGTAGGATGATCATTGAATAACAAAGTATTGTATGATATAGGATCATAGTCTCATCATTCCCACTCTTATTTGATGGTATCTATACTTGGATATTGTGTATAGAGCCTGTCATAATTTTCAAAGAATTAATTAATTCATAAGTTTATACTGCATATGTAATCCCCTAGATAGTATCTTTAGTCTAATAAACTTGAGTTCTGATCCCTGGTTATGTATTGAGCTTGTTTTTTTGCAACAAATTATTAGCCAGACACAGAGCAGTCACATCAATATTTTAATTTATATCAGAGGGAACTTTGTTTACGTGATTGGTAGATCAACACATTCTATATCTTTTCAAATTAGAAATGCATAAGTTTTTAAAGGTTTTGATGCAACTTACTTGGCTATTATTATAAGATGTCTGGAAAAATGTATGTAGTTCAAGTCGTCAAGGTTCAATGATTTCTAATGAAGTACCTTTCTCCATGTCTTTAAAATTAAGGGAGTCATGTACTCATGTCATTTGAGTTAGTTGCTGATCAGGTCTCCAATGACGCTGTTCAGATTTGTTAACAGGAACATGATCTTTAAATTGTTTTGCATTATAGTAAGACTTCATGGTTTAACCTTGCACAAGTACTAGATTATAGGGTGTTGCTTGTCTCATTAACACTTTGCTTTGTTTCATATTTTCTTTAGAATAGCCGATGCTGAAGAAAATTTAGGAGAAAGTGAAGTTAGAGAAGCTCATTTGGCAAAATCTTTGTTCTACATCAGGATTGGTGACAAGGTACAGAAACATAGTTAACCATTTTGTGTGAAGGTTATACTCTGCTAGGTCCCGTGTGTTATGTTTTTTTTAACATTTTTTTTTAAAATGCAACTAGGAAAAAGCACTAGAACAACTCAAGGTGACAGAAGGAAAAACAGTTGCTGTAGGCCAAAGAATGGACTTGGTATTTTATACGTTACAAATGGGTTTCTTTTACATGGATTTTGATCTTATATCAAGGAGTATTGATAAAGCAAAGAAGTAAGCTGAAATTTTTTTTGTTGATTTTATCATTCTCCTAAGTTTTGTTTGCCTTCAATTTTATAATCATAATTATTGATGGCAGCTTGTTTGAGGAAGGAGGTGATTGGGAGAGGAAAAACAGACTCAAAGTGTATGAAGGCTTGTATTGCTTGTCTACTCGCAACTTCAAGAAAGCAGCTGATCTGTTCCTTGATTCTATATCAACATTCACTACTTATGAACTCTTCCCTTATGATACCTTCATATTCTACACTGTTCTCGCAAGCATTATTTCCTTGGATAGAGTTTCCCTGAAGCAAAAGGTAACCATTCATTGCTATATCAGGCTTCTACTTAATACACCATTTCATTTTTCCCTATGCGTACATTGTCAATGTGCACGAGGCTTTCCAATGTCACCGTCTTATCAATAATTTACTTGTTATGCAGGTTGTGGATGCACCAGAGATTTTGACAGTAATAGGAAAAATTCCATACTTGTCAGAATTCATGAACTCCCTATACGAGTGTCAATACAAATCGTTTTTCTCTGCTTTTGGTGAGTTTATCTATAGATGATTGCTTGCTTGGATTAACAATTACGTTTGGACCCTATACAAAACATATATATACTAAAGTGGAAGCGTTCATGACTTTCGCTGTAACATGAAGTTGGTGCTCTGCAACATATAGTTATAGTTGGTTAGTTACATGGACCTGTTAATCCACAAATGGATTAACGAAACACCTCTAAATGGAAATTTGGAACACAAGAATTGGTAAACGTTTTATGGTAGAGCTGGGCTGTAATGCTTGATATTGAATGTTCCCACTTGAATTAGTTTTGTTGTAATGTTTTAAAAGATCATATTAAACGATGGTATCTAGATGGGTTGAGAAAACAACCATCGGAAAGAAAAACATGAAACAGAAACTTAAACGAGAATAGGGATATGAGTAAATTCAAATATATGTAGCAACCACAAGATAGGATGTTTTGTTTTTCCCCTGACAAGAGTATAATCAGTTTAGCTGTTGTTTGATGTTGAATGTTACCCATTACATTCAACTTATATCTAGTCCCTCCTGGTTTGCAGCCGGGATCACGGAACATATCAAGCTGGACCGCTATTTGCATCCACACTTCCGTTATTACATGAGAGAGGTCAGGACTGTGGTCTATTCCCAATTCCTGGAATCTTACAAGAGTGTCACTATTGAAGCAATGGCAAAAGCATTTGGCGTGACAGTTGATTTCATTGATCTGTAAGTACTTCATTCACCTTCATTTAATCTATATTCTTTATATATAGACAAAAGAAAATGTCTAATGCCATGTGTCATCTTTTCAGTTATCCTAATCTCATTTTCCCATCCATTTTTCTAATACACCACTCTATAGTTAGTTCTTTTATTACTAACATAATCTATATCTATAATCTATCTATACATACTAGTAAAGACTAACTTATTTGTCATTTGTCAACCACTCATGATGCCACTTGGCGTCACAAGGTTTTGACATTTGTTATTTATCTATTTACCTAATAATAATCTATCTAAATTATTTATAAAGTTAATTAAATACTATTCTAATTATTGATTATTCTAAAATTTGATTGTTGATTTACATTTGAATTTAAACTTAAACTAGATCTAACATTATCTTCTTACATGTATAGTTTTGACAAATTTAAATTTTGATTCAAATTTCAATTTAAACTAAATATATCTTTATGTATTATTGTATTATTTATTATGTAGAAGGGCAATTCTATACGTACACAGAAATACATAAATTTATAATATTTACCATTAATTTAGAAGAAGTGGTACACAGAAATATATAAATAAATTATAGACATTAATAATAGCTATATAAATGATTAAACATTTTTTTTATAATAAAACAATAATGATAATAATAAATTCAATGATATATTATTGATGACATAATAAAGGGCATTGCTATATGCACACCCCTCTTTCCTTAATTTTTACTAATCACACACCCCCTTACTCACATGAATTTTGTTAATGACATGAGACGATGATTAAAAGTTAATCTCCTCTCACATTAAGAAGGGGGTGTGTGATTAGCAATTGAGGGGGTGTACGTATAGAATTGTCCTTCTATAATATGTGATTGAAATGTGAATAAAACATATTTAAAATACATACATTATATATTGTTATCTCTATTTATTTATTACATAACTAATATTTCAAGCATGCTTTTTATATTGAATTTTTTTTAATTATAATTACAATATAGCAAATTTTAATTTTTTAAAGAAATTATATTTGTTAACTATTGAATGTTTATAAATTTAAAAATCTTATTAGTTATTGTATGGAATGTTTTAAATATCAAAATACATCTTCAGAACTTTACATTATAAGTAATTATTAATATTTAAAGCAAAGCAAATATTACGTGTTTCAATCCTGTATCAAATGTTTTTAATTTTCAGAATCTATCTCGGTCTTAAAAATCTACATTAATATAATTTAAAATATGTCATCAAGCGTAATCATTTTAGAATGTTGCTCATTGTCAACTAAAAAATTGAGCAAATTGTTTTCTAATGTTTGAAAGCAAGATTTTAGGTTATTTATCACTAAATAATAAAAATACATCTAAATATGAAAGGATGACAATATATAATCTTCATATATGATATTCTAATAATGTCTTTAAAGTTAAAACTATATTTAATTTTAAATAGTGGTACACATCCTAAATTTTGTTTTATCTTAAATATCTATTTATAATAATTAAAATATAAAAATTTTAATTTTAAATTATATATTTATAATAATCCATCTGTATCAATTACATTATTTTTACTTTATTATTTTTATAACAATGTTTCAAGTAAATATATTTTCTTAAAATAGTAATTTCTTATTTTACGTGGTAAACTTGAAATTACCGTAGCTGGGAATCCCTCTTTGTTAATTAGCCTTCAGCCTCTCACGATTTGCTTAAGATGTATTTTTTCTGCAAACAGGGAACTTTCACGATTCATTGCGGCAGGGAAGCTTCATTGCAAGATTGATAAAGTAGCAGGTGTGCTAGAAACCAACCGCCCAGATGCAAAGAACGCTCTGTATCAAGCAACTATCAAACAAGGGGACTTCTTGTTGAATCGGATTCAAAAGCTTTCTCGTGTTATCGATCTTTAATTGTGTAAGCTTTTCCATCCATTTTTTTCCCCCATTTCAGACTCCTAGTAACAAAACTTAAATGGTTTTCGTTGTCTTGCCAGTTTCTTCGTTTGTAATGTTTGTCATCTTATTCATGGTCAAGAAAATGTTATAATAAGAATTACATGGACACACCATTAGGTATTATTTTCTAAGAGTATGCAACTTATTTATACATATATGTTATGACCTAGGCTTATAGGAGTTCATCGGTTCAGTGTTCAGTATTGTCAGTTTCTGCAGTGGTCTGAGAATTTTTAGGATTCAAAAACCATCAACCGCAGCAAACCGCATTTGAAATCAATTAAACCAGACCAAATTCGTATTTGGTTTGGGTTAAACCGAATAACCATATTCTAGCGAGTAGGTTTTACCATTTTAGGCCGTTTTTTAATTTAAAAAAAGGGACAAGAAATAGCCAAATAAATGATTTAAGTGTATTATTGTAGTATAGGTAAATAAACAACCACAAAGTGACTAATCATCAGTCATCTTAAAATAAAATTAATTCAAGTATAAAAAATCGATGCATTAAGCCATCAATCAAAATACCAGCTAAATTCAAATCATAAAGTGATGATTTTCTTCAAAACCCCAAGTCCTCTAATCACGATCGTCGTCACTAGTCACGACAATCACACAATATGAAGGGAACTGTGTCTGGGAAGTGTCAAAACGCACGAGTCATAGGAGTTGTTGAGTTAAAACCGAGCCACGAAGAAATGTAACATAAAATTCAATTTTGTCAAAAAAAGGTAATGATGACCAATTGAGAATGTAAAATTTTAATTTTATGATTCATTTTTGGTAAAAGAATAACATTAGATTATTTTTTTGGTTTAAATTTGAATTTTATGTCATTTCTCGGTCAAACTAGTATTTTACGTTTTTATTTTCGGTCTAAAAATTTTTACAATTTATTATTATATTTTGTATTTTATATTAGCTTTGTTGGTAATTTTCTGTAGTAAAAGGACTAGTCAATCATATGGTCCTTTAAAAATTAAGATAATAGATTTGGTCATCCAATGAATTGCTTAAATTATTGAAAAATGTTAACTTTGTCTTTGTCGATAGAGTGTAGCTTAACAGAGATTCTAGATTTTATTTCATCAAACCTGATAACACACAAACTTTACATCAAAATGTCATTGTTGATTGTCTGAGGTTCAAACAAGTCACCTTTTTTATAAAAAAAAGTCGTGAAAACAATATTTTCCCTATGCAATTGATTGATTCTTTTGGGGATATGAATAAGATCTTTTATGGATTGGGATATGAAACGATCTTAATTTCACTTTAGAAAGCTAAAAACAATTCTCAACCATGATAAATTCCAACATCATAAAATGTCACTAAATGGATGTTTTATCTCGTAGGGGTGACAGTTTTAGCCCAATAAGCCAAATGGACGACGCTCGTTCAAATTGACTCGTATTAAAAGAGACATGTTAATGTACTTTTTTTAAGATTTCTTTTAACATAATTTTCAAAAATAAAGTATTTGACACATTTAAAAAAAATAATCTGTAATTATATATTTGAAAACAATTTATTATGACCGTGATTATTTCGTCCGTTTGTATGTTTGGGCCGAAATTAACACATCTAGGTTTATTTTACTTGTTCATAACACATAAGTTACGGGTTTTCATATAATGAGCGTATTTAATGGTGAAAGTTAACTGCTTCTTTATTTTAAAAAAAAATAAATTAATGTAGCATTTGATAGTAATAAATAAAAGAGACATTATTCATGTAATTTAAGCTTTTGAGAGTTTATTAATTCATTTCAAAAAATTGTTAGATAGTGGATGACAAGGGGATTTTGAAATCCCGCAACCAAAAGAATTTCAAAACTAACCCAAAGATTTTAGAAGTCTTCAAACCATAAAATTCTATGAAACCCAATAAATCAAATGACAATAAAACATAAGGTATTAGGGCCGTTGATTGGCCTGAGTAGGCTGCTTAACCGCATAGACCCCAGACTGTTACTGACTTCGGGTCAGTTTCTTCTCCTATCGGTTCTTGTCTCTTTTTACCAATATAATTTATAAGTGTTTTATTCTTGCATTATTTTTAAAGGGATTTCTTGAAAAATTTGTTGTTTGTTGTATATTACATTCTTTTGTGTTGTAATATATGTTTGCGGTTGTTTAAACTAATACAGGGTAAAATGACGATTTCGTATTATTTGTATTAAACATAAAATATGTATAATCAAGACCGGTCGTAAGGTTTTAATGCCCAGAGCGAAACAATAGAAAAAATGTTCATCTAAATACTCAAAAAAACACATTAACTTTTTAGGGGTTTGGAACCTAGCCAAGCTAGGTGGCTCGTCCCCACGCCAAATTGATTAGGTTTTGTGAGCGATGATGACCTCTACAAAGTTGTTTAGGTTAAGGGCCATGTTTGACAGAGTTTGTAGCTTGATAATATTATAGGGAAAAAATCGTAATCAAGGTTGAAGGTTGGTTGAATTCTTGATCACTGAAGGCGCAGACGATTGTCGTGGATGGATCAATACAAATGCCAGGAATCGACCTGCTTGACTCTTGAATATTGGAACATTTTTCATATTTGATTTAATCCTCAAGAACTCAGAGTTTTCAAGGAGGCAATGAATCGATTAATTGCTTGACTCTCAATCTCGATTTTGTTGCTGCCCACGCCCCTAGCTTTAGTCTGCGGTGTTGTTAGATTGACAAGAGAAAAAATGCGTCTTATGTATGATGTTTACTTAATAATTCAAGTTTGACAGAAAATGCATGTTATGAGAAAGTGAAATTCAAAGGCTGAAACTAATTGCATGTAAGTGTCCATTTATTAGTACTATTGCATTTGTTGCTTATTGTTAAAACTTTTGATTTCACAAAATCTATGGCTCCAAAGTTTATAAAACATGAAATATTAGTGAAGCTTTTACACATCTTTAACTTTTTTTTAATGTTTAAAAGGCCTAAAATGAAATTTTTACATTTTTTTTTATCGAAAAGACTCACAAAAGTTAATGAGCGGTGAAATTATTATTATAGTTTAATATCAATAAAAGTTTTACTATACTAAAGAAAAAGAAAATAAATAATATCATTTATTTATCTGTTTATTGACTCGGTTGTTACCACTTAACAATATAATTGTTCAAATTTCATTCCATTACCGATGGAGTCATTATTCAACAAAGTCTCAAGGCTCAAGCTAAAATTATTTATATAATCATTATTGTGTTCAAGTTTCACCATAATTATTATATATTAGTCACAAATTTGGGCAAAGGACCCTTCTAATTTAATAAAACGATAACAGTGAAAACATGTGATTTTAAAAAGAGAAATATATTTTTTAATTTTCAAACGATGAATTAACAACTCAATGCAATTATTTTAGAACATGTCAATATACCTCTAAAAGGACGTTATGTTTACAAATTTTTCTTTAAGATTTACATTATGTCAAAGTAAAATTTTATCAAACAACATTTTTATTCATTAATAATTAAAAGGAGTATGTAGAATCATTAAAAATTGCATAATCATTATCATAATTAGAAAAGGTACATGCAATTAAAAATTTGGGGTGTGTAACACACCTCAGTTTGAAAGTATAGAGGATTAATGATTAAAAGAGCAAAGAAAAAAAGGTTATTTGTGCAAAAAGAAAAAACCTCACAAGTTGGATTTTTTTGTAATTGAAACCCCTAATAATTTTTTATCACACAAAAAAATCTCAACTGACTAAAACTTATCAAAATGAGAGTTAAAAAAAAATAACTCGCAACCTAATGAACCTGTTGCAATCTGCTGACGAACTCTTCGTGACGAACCTTCTTTTCAGCGAACACAATTGTCTATGTTTTATTATTCAAATTCTCACATTTCTCGGTCATTTTTTTTGTTCAAATCTGTGTTTTTTTGTTAGAATTTGCTTTTTCGGAGAAATTTCGGTTGTCAATGATGAGTTGTCGACGGCGGCCTACGACTTTCAATCAGTTACAACCGTTAATATCTCAATTTCGTGCGAATTTACCGATTTAGGATTTTTTGTGTAATGGAAAATGTTTGATGTTTTAGTAAAAGAGTAAATTACACGGATGGTCCCTGTGGTTTGACACTTTTTGCGGTTTTGGTCCCTAAAAGTTTAAAATTACACAGATGGTCCTTGAAATGGGTATTTCTCACGCAAATGGTCCCTGCCGTTAACTTGAGCCATTAGGCCAGTTAACTCACAGTGACATTTTTGTCATTTTCATCCCAGGGACTATTTACGTAATTTTTTAATAGTTTTTAGTTTTCTCTTTTTTTTTTATTATCTTTTCTTTTATTTTTAATATATTATCTTTTCTTTTTCTTTTAATTTATTATCCTCATCAATTTGTTTTATGAAACCCCCTTCTTCTTCTTCTTCTCATAACCATCTGTGTTTCCATCCCTTCTTCCCTTGTAAATCTCATCTCTCTCTCTCTCTCTCTCTCTCTCTCTCTCTACTTAACCTCTCTTGTAACTTGTTGTCTGGTCCCCTCCCCGATGGAGTCTCTACCACCGTTTTCAACAGCTAATTCCCTCTCCGGCAAGCACCGGTGGGTGTGACGACATCAGTTGTGAATCTGAAACAGAAATCCAGCAGGTGGAGCAGCTTGATTGCGAAATACAAGGTGACCCTCATCACCCCAGAAGGTACCAAGTCCGAATGCCCCGAAGACAAGAAGAAAGAAAGATACCCTACACTACAGCCAGATCTGATTCTGAGAGAAATGGCATGGCGCGGTTCCATCTCTCGGACATTGACGTCCACCGCAAGAACTTCATCTTTTCGCTCTACTCTCCCCTTCCTCGCCTCCGTCCTCCCCGCTCCAAGCTTCTACTCCTGCCGCCTCGGCAACCTTAGGTTCATCTGATCCAAGCACTGTAACCCCACCACTATTATTATTCATTTCTTCTTTTCCCTCAATCATCAATAAAAAAACCAATTAACCAAATATCAATGAACTCAGAGGGAGGCTTCACCAAGAACACGTTGATTTTTTGTTTAGGGTTATCAAATTAGGGTATGAGATAATCAAAAAACTAATCAACCAACTGTGACTGTATTCATCTTCTTGGTTTAGGTTATCAAATTAGGGTATGAGATAATAAATAAATTGTTATTTAAAAAAGAATATAAAAAAAAAGATAAACTATTAAAAATTTACGTAAATAGTTCCTGGGATGAAAATGACAAAAATGCCCCTGTGAGTTAACAGGCCTAACGACTCAAGTTAACAGCAGGGACCATTTGCTTGAGTAATACTCATTTCAGGGACCATCCGTCTAATTTTAAACTTTTAGGGACCAAAACCGTAAAAATTGCCAAACCATAGGGACCATCTGTGTAATTTACTCTTAGTAAAATAACTAGTTTAACTTGTAGGTTATTATTATTATTATTTTTTTTTGCATAAATGTCCAAAAAGAAAATACAGAAATTTTGGAATGGGACATTGCCGATCGATGTCAAATCCATGGTTGTTCACGAAATCTTCCAAAGGATTCCGTCAAATTCAATGCGTAACTCGTGCAAATCATAAATCTATAAATCCGGCCAGCAAAAGAAAATAGTCACTTCCTCAAGCAACCTCGCTTGGACTTGAAGAGTTTGACCGATTGCCTGACCATCCTGACCTCTTTCTAATTCTGGATTGAACAAGAAGAAAAAAAAAATCCCACCTTTCTGCTTTTGGTTCGCCTAATTTCAAGAAAAACTTCACAGATCACAGATGCCTTCTTCTATTGATTTCAAAGAAATTCAAGAAATGATATCTACTCAGTTTAGACCTTGGCAACGTTCCTTCCAATTTTGGGCTAGGGCTGCTGATATCTACGCTGGATATAAGGTGGGTACTAAACATCAATGCGAAATATCCAATTTTTTTCAAATGATTAATTGATTTTTGGTGTTTTTTAGGTGTTTCAAGTTAGGGTTAGTTTTGAGAAAGATGTGGAGAAGGCAGAGGCAATGTGGGAGAGACACCATGAGCATGCTGCTGACAAAATTTATTCAATGTGCTATCACATGGGTGGATTTTTTCTCAAGGTTAGTTTGATTTCAAATTTCTCTCTTATGGGTATATAATTCTTCATGCATTTTTGTGGATGTTATATGTGGGTTGTTGTTTACTGTTTAATGAGATCGTTAGAAGTCATTCAAAGGTAAAAAGCGTCTAAACGATTTAATGAATAGGTATACAAACAGGTTCATAGTGTCTCTGGAAAGTATAAATATTTGAATAGCATTCATCTAGGATAATATGAACTAACATAATAGGTTCCCCATATTACAGTATTACCCAAGTGGAATGTGAAAATATCATACTACCCAAGTAGAATTTTGATAAATTATGTTGCCATTTTTACAATTCTCCCTTTCTTAATCTGTGTGGCATGATAAAATGGTGTGCAAATTTGTGTACTCATTGTTTGTGTGTATGTAAAAGTGTTTGTCGTGGAATTTTTTTTTTGTAATGGCTGAATTTTTATTAGTATAATAATTACCTTTAAAGGTTGAATGTTTATTAGTATAGTTTCTAAATTCATGTTTTCTTTAATTTTCAAATTTTTATTAGTCTAATTTATAAAAATGTAGTTTGCTTAAAGGGTGTTAATCGTTATGCCATTTTAATGGACCACAAGGTGTAAATCAATATGGTGTTGTGTTACCTCAATTTGTGTTGTATGATGAATTGGGTGTTACTTTTTCTTACTTTTTTTGGGGGTTGGGGGTTGGAATTGCTAAAAACTGAATCTTTATTGGTGTGATTACAAAACTAAGATATTCTTTAAAAAAAATTTTCTAATATTTATGGACTAAAAGTTTGCAATTCAATATAGGTTCCCAAAATTATGCCTGAATGATGAATTCAAAAGCCTTGCAAGACATAAATATTTTCTTTTATTATTTAATTATCATTATTATTATATTAATTTTAATTTATTTAAGTTCAATTATTCTTATAATGGTGATTCATTTAGGTTGCTCAAGTCGTTGGGAAGCCCGACTTGGCCCCGGCTGCATGGGTGAGGAAGTTGGTAACCCTGTGTGACCAAGCTCCTGGAACCCCACCTCATGTGGTGCGGCTTGTTCTCGAAAAGGAGTTGGGTAAAAGCATTGATGAGATGTTTGAAAGATTTGAATGGGATCCTATTGGCTCTGCTTCGATTGCACAGGTACATTACTTGAATACAATTTAAATCTTAATCCCTAATTTTCCATTTGGTACTTGAGAAAGTGATGCCCTAAAGTTTGGCAACTTTAAAGGGGTGTGGGGGGTTGATGTGTGTTTTAAAGTGGTTTTAACGATTTAAGGAATTTGAATAAGATAATCAGTTGTTAAAGCTAGGGATAGTTAGGTTATTTTACGCTTATCTTTATAATTGGTTTTACTTTTCTTACACAAGCCTGTTTCCCCAAATCTGATTATTTTGACCCAAAATAATATATCATAATCATAATCACTTTTAACCAAACACTCCAAACTAATTATCACTTTAAACGCACATCCAGACCCCCTCAATGTTTATTATCCTCAAGAATATGAGAACTTATTAGAATATTTTGGTTTTCCTAAATTTTGATTTGTTTAAGACCCAAGCCTTTATAAACAAATTTTTTTCTCACTTATGTTACACCTTCCATGTAGGTTCATCGAGCTAGGCTCAAAGGTGATAAGAAGGATGTTGTTGTGAAGGTAGTACACATACTTTAATAGCGCTTTCGCAGCATCATTTTCATACGAGGTTCTAACTATTATCTACTCTATAGGTACAACATCCTGGCGTTCAAGAGTTGATGATGACGGATCTTCAGAATTTACAAGCTTTTGCATTGTACGTACAAAAGATGGATCTCAACTTCGATTTGTACTCCGTGTGCAAGGAAATGGAAAAACAGGTGAATACCAATCTCACTTGGATACAGGGGTTTATCATTTATAACATCAGTTGAATAGTCTAAATATGCCAATATGGTTATTGAGCTCCTTTCTTCAAATACCAACAGATCCTTTCCTCTCTGAAAATCCAAGTGATCACACAATTTGAATGCTAAAAGGAAAATATTAATTCGGCAAAACTTCAAAAATGGGGGCAAAATAAAAACATAGGCCTCACTTCCTCAGACAACAAAATTTGGGCCCGAGAGTGGACCATTTACCTTCATTCGTTTTGTTGTGCAAAACTAAGCAAGAGGTAATACAAAGATATATGAGGTTCACTCAGTAAGGTTACATCCATAGGACACTAATGTAGCCATGTAGGTATGGGGGATTATTCCATTCCAATAGTTGTAAAGGGGTCAAGTTGGGCTATAGGTAAACAATCACATACTTTAAGAAGTTAAAGATTTACATGGTTAACTCGATAAGGTTACATCCATAGGACACTAATGTAGGTACAGTGATAATTTCCTTTCATTTGCTTGAAAATTTGTCAGATTGGGTTTTATTTTATTGATAGCATGTAAAAGGTGTAAAATAATAATAAAAACAAAATAAAAAAGGAAACATGTCAAAAATTCTAAAGGGCAAATAACCAAAAACAGCAACAACTTTTGTCATTTTTATCATTAATAACAACATTTTTTATTTTGTATCACTAATAACATCCACTTTTGTATTTTTTTCTCGTTTATAGCAACACGTTTTTATTTTTCTATCAATAATAGCAACCGGTGACCTGCAAACCGGTTTAGCAGGTCACCTACAACTTTTCAGTCATAAAAAATAGCACATTTTTTCATATTTTTATCAATAACAGTAACTTATCAAATTAAAACCCAATTTATCTGTATCTTTAAGGTTTTCCAAGATTCCAGAAACACCAAAATAAACCCAATTTAAGTTTCAAAATGGGTTGTAAACTTTTATAATAAAGTTGTAGTTTTGGGAGAATTTTATATGTACCCCTCTTAAACTCAATAATATCATATATACCCAACTTAAAAAAGATAAGTTCATATATCTCTCTCTTAAACTTCATAATATCATATATACCGAACATAAAATTTTAATATCATATATATTCTTTTAAAATTCTAAATATATCAAATATATCCAAATTATTAATTGAATCATTTTTATTACTTAGAAAACTAATGATAAATGTTACTTATTAATTAATGACCAATATATCCTTTTTTTATTTTTCATTACAATTAGGCATTAAAATATCATATATCTTTAATATTAACATCAAATTTCTCAAATACATATAAATGATTGAATTAAGGGTTGAATGCATAATAAAATCTGACGCAACGATTCTTAATGAAAATTTATATATGATCTGGCAGTCAAGAGCGCGCTATAGCGTTGCTATAACAGATAGCGGTGGTTTTTGAAATAGCGTTTTCAAATAGTGATGGTAATTAGCGGTTCCGCTAATAGCGGTGCTATTTACCGCAATTAGGATGCTTTGTGATGCATAATAGCGATGGAAATAGCGCTATTTCCTGTGGGTCGGCCCATTGAAGAATTAAACCATTAATCGAAGCCCAACTCGTTTTATTCAACCCAATATTTGTTGTGATGCCCTACGCTCCAGTCCCATACGAACGACACACTCACGCAGATAGATAGGCACGCACACAATCGATTTCAACAATTCAACTCCGAATTCCAGACTCCAATTAGTGGTTTAATTCTTCAATGGGCCGACCCACAAGAAATAGTCTTTTATGATTTTGATATGTGTGTATATATATAACCTTTTCAACAGTTAAACCTTTTATGAATCATGATCTTAATTTTATATGTGCATTATGTTATGGTTTTTACATAACCTTTTATGATTTATATATATATATATATATATATATATATATATATATATATATATATATATATATATATATATATATATATATATATATATATATATATATATATATATGGGTTCAAATGAGTACCACTAGTTTTGCGGAGTACCGGAGGTACCTCGCTTAAAATTATTTTTTTTGAAATTTTTTTTCATAATCATGTTTAAATTAATAATATAAGACTACTTGCAAAAAATCACACATAAACACACACTATAACTATGTGAAACGTGCAAGTTCACATGAACTGCACTGTTGTGAACGTATGTTCACAGCTAAGCATGTTCACATGAATTTTTCCACGTTCACATGACTTTTAAGAGGCTACGAAGTGTGAATGCGTGTAATTCTTTTACAAATATGCTTATATTATTTGTATCTAAATGAATATGGAAAAAAATTTAAAAAAAAAAAAACTTTTTTTCGGAGCATGTTCACATCTTAATATATATATATTCACCGCTATAGCAAATAGCAGTCCTTGACCGCTATTTGATTTTCAACCATGATAACTGCATAGTATATGATATGTTTTGGTATATAGATCCTACACCAATTGCCTCTGCCTCAATAGCAGTATTACAGTATAGCACACATGGATATCATATTCTGCATAGGTGCAATGTTCTTAATCTAAAGCTTTATTTAACATTAAAAAAAAGTGATTACTAGGTACATGCAGCAGCAATGCTCAAATTAAGAATAACAATTAGATGTGTAATAACTAACAAAGGTCTTGAAACCTGGAATTAAAGACGTGTTAGTTGCAGATCTGAACTTCGTTTATGTTGTTGATCACATTGTAGAGTCTTGAGTACTAGGTTGGGTCGTGCATCACTGGTATGATCTGGAAATGTTACGTGAGTTGAATCGTGCATCACTAGGGACCATCCTGTTTTTTAGTTTTTCCGAACAAAAAAAATACAAACCATTCTGGTTTTTTTGTTTTTCCAATCTAAATGGTCCTAGTTTTTTTCATTTGGAAAACTAAAATCGAAATGGGTTGCAATATTTTTCATTCGGAAATTCTACACACGGAATGATTCATGGTTTTTTTGATCGAAAAAACTAAAGAAATATATGGTCACAATTTTTTCTTTAGGATAAAGTAAAAACCAGAATGGCTCATAGGTTTTTTGTTCAAAAATTTTGAAAATATGAATGGATATTTTGGTTTTTGTCATTCAGGAAAACTAAAAACCCGAAGGGGTCATAGTTCTTTTTGTTTGGGAAGATTAAAAAACCGAACGGTTCATAGTTTTTGCGTTCAGAAAAACTAAAAACCTGAATGTGTCAGAATTGTTCGGAAATTGGTTGAAGATTTTTCATCGAATTTAAGTTTCAATAGGCATTTTTTAGTTAAACGGGTGAATAACATCAAACTGATATTTAAACACATATTGAAATTTAAATTGAGTTTATTTTGGTGTTTATGGAATCTTGGGAAAAAAAACTTCAAAAATAAAGATAAATTGGGTTTTAATGATATGTTACTCTTCTTGATAAAAAAGTATGAAAAGATGTTATTTTTTATAACAAAAAAATTATTGGTGAGCTGCTAAACCTGTTTACAAGTCACCGGTTGCTATTATTGATTGGAAAAAAAATAATAAGTTGTTGCTATAAATGATAGACAATATAAAAGTCGATGTTATTAATGATGCAAAATAAAATGTTGTTATTAATGATAAAAACGAGAAAAGTTGTTGTTTTTGGTAATTTGCGCAATTCTAAAAGTCGCCTAAAGAATTAGTCTAGTGTATACAACGTCCTTAAATACTTTATATAGTATGATTTGATCATTATTAAAATGAATAGTTTTTTAATCATATTTAATTTACGAGTTATTCATAAGTTAACGAAAAAATGGACAAACAAATGTTATCTAATTTGACATATGTTCCAACCATACACAACATATTTATGCTTATTCTTGCCATTCAAGATAGGGTATGAATTCGATTTTACAAGAGAAGCTGATGCTATGGATAGAATTAGAAGTTTCCTAAGTGAAAATAACAGGAAAACTGTCGTTAAAGTGCCACGGGTGATCAAGAATGTGGTCACCAGGTGAGTGTGTACCCTTATTTCTTTGTAAACTACAAACACTCGAGATACAATTACATGAAATCATTGTGCAAGTTTTGTAATATGCAGAAAAGGGGTTAGATGTGTAAACAACACAGTGGCGGACCATAAAAGGTTTAATTGGAGGGGCCGTATTAATTCTCTATTGTACCTTTTAATGTTTGGAGGGGCCAACGTTAAAATAAAGATTTTTCAAGGCCATTTATATATAATTCTTATAAAATCTTAATTGGTGAGAAACATTTTTGGGGGGGACCACAACCCCCTAGCCCCAATAAAATTCTGCCCTTGAAACAACTTACTTTTACTTCTTTACCGTTTATAGCAATGTACTTTATAAAAATCCACGTCTATCGCAATTTGCAACTCAATTTTAGAACATATGTTGTTATAAATGTTTTAAGGTGAAAGTTGATTTTTTTTATTTCAAGTATTTCAGCCAAAAGTACGTTGCTAAGCGGTAAAATGATGATGTGATTAGATTGCTCTAAACTGGAAAATTATTGAAGTACATTGTTATTAATGTAAAAAATAAAATACATTGCTATATTCAGGATAATGTGAAAGTAGGTTACTATTTTGCACATATAGCCCTGCAGAAAGATGCAGCCATGTTCGCTGCATCTTTTGCAGTTATGTTTTCCCCATAAACTGAACTAATCATGTTAATTACCTATTTTAATTTAATTCACTTGTGATGGGTTTTTTTTTTTTCTTTTAATTTGAGTAGGAAGGTCTTGGTGATGGAATATATAGATGGAATCCCAATCTTGAACCTCAAAGATGAAATTATAAAAAGAGGAATAAATCCTGATGGTAAGATTGCAGCGGCAGCAAAGCAGTAAGCTCTGTAGACCCCGAGAGTATGAAACTCTTGTTTGTTTAAGTTTTTATACTCGAACAACATTGAACATCCCCTCCCTCCATAGTTCTATTTCATGATACAAATAAATTCAATTTTTTATTACATTTTATCAACTTTTAAGAGGAAGCATGTGTGTTTCTTCTACCCCTTACCAAATCCCGTCTCAAGTGCTTGAGGTTGCAGTTTCTTCGGGAATTGTGTACCTATATTCTTGACCATAAATTTAGGAGGGAAATTGTGTTCCCGAATATAGGGTGTGCAGAAGTCCTAAAACCGGACCAGACTGAGCCGGGACCAAAAAGTTGAAACCGAGAACCCAACCGGCTTGATGTGTATATGTATGTATTCTCAACACAAACAGACAAATCTCACACATAGATGTCCTTGAGACCTTGATGTTTTAGAATCCGAAAAGCATGGCATCCATTTTCCACTTAATGTATCCATGAAGCATATATATCAACTATTGTAAAGAAGTAACTCTAAATAACATAATGTTTAATGCAGGAACATCCTAAAGAGTTTGACTCTTGCATATGGTCAAATGATACTCAAGAGTGGTTTTTTTCATGCGGATCCCCATCCGGGAAATATTCTCGTTTGTAAAGGCTCAGAGGTATGTCAAAGATCGGGAGTAAATATCTTCCCTTGCCTCTAAAATTTCCTCATTTAGTTTTTTTTGGGATATCCCAGGAGACCATGCAACATTTCTTTCTTGGCAATATATATAATTTTTATTGAATACGAGGGAAACCCCACCCGACCACCACTGCTGAGGTGCTGACCTGGCTGGTAAAACCCTGGCTGCGAGGGCACCCTGCAAGCCATTAGCCATGAGCCGGGCATCACACCTGTTTGATTCTTGTCACCGTTGTAGAAAATGTTGATGATATTGGTTTGAATTAACTAGTCTTTGGTTTCAAAATGTCTTATCTAACGTTGCAATTTTTGCATCTTCTACTGTAGCATAATCTTGAAGCTTTATCTGATTCTTTTATTATCTTGAGGCTATATTTTCTTAATACATCGTTGTTTATCAACACTCCTAATTTTTGATTGCTTAGGTTGCGTTGCTTGACTATGGACAAGTCAAAGAACTTCCTAACTCCTTGAGGCTCGGCTACGCTAATTTGATTCTTGCTATTGCTGACAATGACCACATGAGGGCATCGGAGGGCCTTAGGTAAACATGTGCCATACTGTAATTGCAGAACTAGTCATTTTATTTCTATCCTTTTGTGCCTAATAAGTGTGTTACCTTTCATTATTGCTTAGTTTACGAATTACGATTTTTGCACATCTTCTTCAAGGTGTTTGTTCACCTTCAAGTGAGGCTTCTTGGGTCTTAAAACAAAAAAAAAAAAAGGAAAATAATTCAAATGTACGTACAAAAATACGAGGTGCTTTGGTCAGTTTTGGCATTGCTGATATCAGATTTCTTTTTGTTTGTAATGCCTAATACTAGAGAGCTCGGAATAGATACCTTGAGCCTTTGCGAGGATGAACGGGAAGAACTGTTTAAGCTGACACAGGTTATGTTCGACACGAAGCTGCCACCTGGAGTCAAGATGTTGCAGCCTTACGCAGAGGATTCTTCGTTAAAGAAGATTGCTGTTCAGGTCTGTGTTTGTTCATCAGAATTATTATTGTGACCTTTCTATTTTTTATCTTAAATTTATAGGTTTTGCATTTTAACGTGAACTCGTTAATCAATTTTGATTAGGCCTTCCCGGAGGAGTTGTTTTCCGTTCTACGTACGGTGCACTTGTTGAGAGGGCTTAGCGTCGGTCTTGGACTTAACTACTCGTGCGCCGAGGAATGGCGGCCCATTGCCGAGGAAGCTTTGTATCATTCCGGAAGGCTAAAAGGTTGGCTTGTACTGTACGAATCTTTAATATGCTCACGAGTCATGATTCTTCGCATCCAACTCACTAGTTCTGATGTTCAACTTCTCTTTTGTGTTTCAGAGGAGAATCTCAAGTCCAGAAACCGTCGTAGACGCAGGGTATTTAGAAGACTGGCAGGGTGGAGCAAGTAATGGGCAATGCCCGTCGTCTTGTTTTTCGGATAGTCGCAGTTACAGCTCATTCAGTTACTTTTACAGTTGGTAAATTATCCATTTGTTAGGATCATTGGATAATCTTTTCATCCATTTTTTAAGGTAAGAACCACACCACAGTTGTAGGGATTTCGAACGATGATTTGTAGTTATTATGAATTGGAAGTTGTTTATAACTAATTTTGGTTATATGAAGCAAAGAAAAGTTTGTGTACAAATTACCTTTTCTGTGGCCTTTTTTGTTTCTTGACCTCTGCATCATCTATAGATCTTTAGGTCCAGGAAACCCATCTGGGACTGCACCTTAACCTGTTACATGTAGTGTGATTCTGCATTCTAGTTCTAGAATTTTAAAAACTGAATTTTCGGTTCCGTTCACAGTCCAACTAGAAACTGGAACCAAACGGACTTTTGTATTTCCGATTGGTCCTCGTGGATTAGTTTATACTATAGTTTCAAAATTTCAATACTATTTATTGTTAGATATAGAAGACGGTACAAGAAGGTTCTCAGCATGATATAAGTTCAATTTCTGAGAAATCATTAAACGCGGATACTTGTCCTTCCATGACTACCGGGGGCGGTTTTTAGGGTATGTGGAAGGCTCGACCGCACAGGGTTCCCAATTTAGTAGGGTCTCACGGTATAATAAAGATTTAAATTTAGACCAATAAAATTTTTATATATTTGACATGTATAAATTGTGCATCGGTGTGTTAAAATGGAATTCATGTCAAATTTAATTTGATTCGTATTATTTATTTTAGTTTCTCACTAATCAGTTTTTTTGTTATTCACAAACTCGACTTTACCTATTAAGATTGAGTCGCAAAATGACCAATTTACGATTTATAATATTTAAGGGACTATGTTGTAATCACAAGCACAAGACCTCTAAAATCCATGAGACAGCCCTAATGACTACTATTCAATCTAATGAAACATCGGTAGCAGTGAATGCTTCTGATTATGCCTCTATGTACTCTTCTACAAGCCCTGAATAATAGCAGCCAATCATTGATCAGTTTGAAAGCAGACCCACATGGAAATTTGTCGATTTTTTTTACCTGTTTTTAAGATATAAGACTTCTAGAAATAACAATATGAGCTCATCTGATGGTAGCACTATGAAAGCAATGGAAGACATGATCGCTCTTCTGCAGGTGCATCGCCCTCAACTCAACAGGGATGTACGGTTGATCTACCTTCCCCTGTTTCGATATGGATATGAAATGTGAGTTTATGGTCAGAAGAAGGTTTCACTGTCATTGTGATTGTAATCGATTTGGACTCATGGTGCACGTTATTCCTTAAAATCAACTGTCATTCTGCTATTCGTTATCCCATTTCATACATACGTTAAATCAGCTACACGATATGTGTTCTATTACTTCTATTAGTCGTGGAGAGATTGGACTGGTGTCCTTTCGGTCAGTTCGCCTTCTTTGAACCGTACGGCATTCATTCACAATAATGTAGTAACAGAAGTACAACAGAAACTCCACAATTCATAAACATCGTTTAGGCCCACCAGTTTGGCTCACGGAATGGAATTTAGGGGGTGTTTGGTATGGTTGAATGAAAAAGAATACAAATAAAAAGATTTGCATTGTGTTTTTAGTCATCATACACTAATAAAAAATCGATTTCATTAATCGATAGCGTATTCTTAATTCCCTACCAAGACGTGAAGCATCGAGTAAAGCCTACAAATCGAAAGAGGGAATGAAAATAAATTCTTTTGTAATGTAAATTCATTCTAATGATCAAAAGAAAACATTACAAACCTTTCCATTTTCTTTCTTTTTCATTCTATTGTATTAAACGCACTCTTAAAAAGAAATCATATAGTGTGTTTGATCTCCTGGATTACAAAAATAATGAATGTCATATTGTTTACATTCCATCAAGGGGTAATTGCGTAAAAAACTCTAAACTTGTCAGTTTTTGTGATTAAAACCCCAAACCATTTTTCATTGTATAGAAAACTCCGAACTAACTAAAAGTCAGTAAAACAAGGTTTTATCAATAGTTAACTAGTTGAAACTGGTTATTAATCCTACGTGGACCGATAAATAAGCTACGTGAAATAAATTTTAATTGTTGAAACCGGTTGTCAAGTATTACAGATCATTTAAACACTCGTTGATGATGTAATCCCTTTAAAAATTACAATTAAAAATTATCAACGAGAGTTTAAATGATGTGTAATATTTGACAACCGGTTTCAACAATTAAAACTTATTCCGCGTAGGTTATTTACCGGTCCACGTAGGATTAACAACTGGTTTCAACGGGATACTCATTGATAAAACCTTGATTTACTGATATTTAGTTAGTTCGGGGGGTTCTATGCAACGAAAAATGGTTTGGGGTTTTAATCACAAAAAACTGACAAGTTGATGGTTTTTTGCGCAATTATCCCTTCCATCAAATACTATGGTTTATGGATTAAGGAACCCATCATTCCTAACTTTTTGTAATGAAATTAAAATTCCTTAAATTGCACAATTCATACCTTTTGGCAACCTTCTCATTCTATACCTTAATCCATAAACATAAGGGAAAATTGCGCAAAAAACCTCTAAGTTGGTCCATTTTTGCGATTAAAACCCCCAATCATTTCTCATTGCACAAAAAACCTCCAACTGGTTAAATCTTTGTAAATTTGGACTTTTTTTAAAAAATCTGACTTGCAACCGGTTTAGCCGGTTGCAACTTGATGACGTGTAAAACTTTTACATAGATTTTTGCTTAAAAAACCTCCAACTTGTTTAGTTTTTTCAATTAAAACCCCAAATCATTTTTACTTTGATAAAAAAAACCTCCAACCAACAAAGATAATTAAAGTTGAGTCTTCACTTATTGTATTTTGATGACATGGATATTTATTAAACTTTTATTTATAAAACAAATAATTCGTTTCCAATTGAAACCTCCACCCTCTAGGCTAGCGGACCTCACTGCTCTGGCTGATCATATTCAGATGCTAAAATGGAATATAAATAAATGAAACTGAACATAAAGCTGAATCTAAAAATGCAACTCGTGAACACAAAATGAAATCGACTCCATCGGCACAATTGAAGTTAAAATTCAAGATTAAACGGTAAAAGTTAATCGAACATACATACATAAAATAAACAGCACTGAACATAAAGAGGAGATAGAGTAATCGGAGTTGCCGGAGGTAGAGAAAAAGAGAAAAAGATAAATATTATTGTTGGTTAGAGGTGAGAAAAATATAGTTAAGGGTTTTAATCGAAAAAGTCATCAATTTCGGGGTTTTTATGCAAAAATTCAGTTTAAGAATTATACATGTAGTGCCACGTAGGCGCCACGTAAGTCGGGTTTGCCATGTGGACGCCACGTGTGTGCCATGTAAGCATAGAAACCTATTATAACCGGTCAAGTCTTAATTTCAAAAGATTTTACCGGTTAGAGGTTTTTTGTGCAACAAAAAATGGTTAGGGGTTTTAATCACAAAAATGGTCCAACTTTAAGGTTTTTTACGCAATTATCCCTAAACATAATATATACTATAATTTCAATTTCAATTAATTCGATTTCCATTCTACGAGACAAACGGGCAACGTGAAACTTACGTTCGACTCGTTTATTATATATATTAATTTTATAAATTAATGTTTATGTAATATAAGTACATATAATGTATCTTTTTTTATATATTAATATTTGAGGTTTTATGCATAAAAAACCCTAATTGGATCATTTTTGCGATTAAAACCTCCAACCAATCTTGTTGTCACAAAACCTCAACCGACTAAATCTAAAGAAATCGGGATTTACCCGTTGCAACCAGTTACCTTCATCTCTGACGAGTTATCGGGCTACTGTTGAAGCCTCCGATGCATCCTCCGGCGACCGTTGAAGCGTTCGACAAGTCCTCTAGCAACCGATTTGGTTTCTCGTTTAGGGTTAGATGTACTTCAACCTCCAACGGTAACACCTTCACCTCCGATGGAGCTTCCGTCAACCCTTGAAGCACTTGAAGTTTTGATTTGTTCATCCTCAGATTGAAGATTTAGGTTTTGGATTCGATTGTTAAGAATTTAGATTGTTGATTTGTTTTTGATATTTCATATGGAATCGTTTTTTCTTAGAGGGTTACCGCAGAAGGTAGTGGCCGGAGTAAAATTCGACCGGTTAAACCATTTTTTAGGAAAATCACTATTTTGATAAGTTTTAGTCGGATGAGATTTTTTTTTGTCAACAAAAATGGTTGGGGGTTTAATTGTAAAAAATTGTACAACTTAGAGGTTTTTGCACAAAACTCCCTTAATATTTATTTACTTCTTATATTTATATATTTATTAATTAAAACTGGAACCGGTAGACTCCGTTCGTGCTCCTCCCCCGAGGCTGCCGGTCATTAAAATATATTCTATATGGGCTCGTTTAGGCTCATGTTGGGAAATAATCTAAGTATGTCAAGCTAGGGGTGAGCGACGGGTACCATTTCCCGAACCCAAACCGGTACCGAACCGGTAGCGGTACCGAATTAATATATTCGGTTCGGTATTCGGTTTTTAATTTAACTAAAATTCGGTATTCGGTACTCTCGGTTCGGTATTCGGTTTTTAAATTAGCTAAACTTCGGTATTCGGGACCGAACCGGCACCATATAAAATTATACGGTTCGGTATTTGGTTCTTTCAAAACTAATAATTCGGTTTCGGTATTTTCGGGATCGGTACCGGTTCGGTTCGGTCCGGTACCGAGCTCACCCCTATGTCAAGCTGTTAGTTAGGATTTCTCAAGCTGTTAGTAGTGTTTCTGTCTAATTACAAAGTTCGAGCTGTCAGTTCAACAAACTCGAGCTGCCGGTGAACGAAAGAATGTGATCGATTAATCAACTAAATAATAAAAAAATCATTTAAAATTGGTTGAGACGAAATACAATTTTATGTAAAATGTAGTTTAAAGGAAAGTGATCGTAACGATATATTTAGATTATTATAAAATATAATAAACGTTTTAATAGAACAACAAAACCAATTATATATTATATATAAAATCATATATTTAGGCAGCTGCATGTCTGTCTGCTTAGCGAAAATGGTTCCGACGATGATAAATTATATATTAGAATGTAGACAAAAATAATGCGATCGTAATAATATTTTCAAATTTTAATAAAATACAATATATCAAAAGTTATCACAGGAAAAAAAAAATGTTATATAATTTATATAAAGTAATAAAATAAAACAGCTGCTTACCTGTCTGCTTGAGCTGTCTTGCAGTCTGTCTAAGATAGCGCAAAAGTTAGGCATGCTCGTAATGGTTATATATAAAATTAGGAATAATAAATTTAATTTCATATTTCATATTACTTTTTGTGCCAACTTAATAACAAGATTTATTATTTTTATAATAAAATTTTAAAAACATAAACATATTAATAAAGCGACATCGAATGGGCTTCCAATCTTCCATTGATGGATCTGCTGTGATGGGCGGCTTTAACAACAGTAAAAGGATTTGATATTAAAGGCAAAAGCTCAAGAATTAAAACCATCTCGTCACCGGCCGTAGACCTATTGCCGTCGCTGCCCACCTTCTGCAACGCTCGCCACCGTCTTCGGCATAAACCCAATTAAGCATTTAACCCCTAATAAACGACTGCAGAAACCCTAGCAAAAGGTTCGAGTTCCTTAACCACATTATTAGTAATATGGCTTTCTAATTCTCGATTTCTTCAATTCCCTTTTGTTTTGGCCAGCTTTGTTTGCTTTTTCTTTTTCATTAAAGTGTTGTGTATCCCAATTCAATGTTATGATCTTCAAGATAGGATCTTTTATCTTAACAACCTTAAAACGGTGTAGATATAAACCAACTATTTTTAAGATTGGACTAATTGTTTTTTCTTTTTCTTTTTTGGTTTAGTGTGATGAATGATTGAATGAAATTTGAAATTGTAAATTATATGACATAACAGTTTATGCATTATTTAATTTAAAATATTTGATATGTCGCATAGAATGGGAAATTAAGAAATTTGTTTGCTGTTGATGATCATGATATTCCAAGCTATATATGAAGTAATTTAAAAACATATAAGATGCAGGTTGGTAACCAGTAATGATCCGCCAGCTCCGAGGGTGTGCATTAAGTGTGACCGCTCATGGCCCAACTTTGATAGGGGCTCGTCATTGACCGGTGGTCTGAAAAATGGTGAAAAGCTAAAGTCTACTTAAATTTAATTATTGTGTCTCACACTCTCACATCATTAACAAGAAAATATGAGGGTGAGGAAGTATGATTATTAAAATGCTCTTTCAGATAAATATAATTTTGAAATTAATTATTATGTTCAAGTTATATGAACATGTCTTAATATCAGTGTTCAATTGCTAGACTACTAATAACTAATAATTTTTAAATTTTCACATTATAAGAGTCTACTATGTAATTATCGTACAGGGCCAATGGAGAACCAACAGATGATCATAAGCAGCCCACGGTTAGAAGATATACCGGAGCTGATCCACCGTATACAGTCCTTGTTGCCGGCAAAAGAAGCGGCAAGAACCTGCGTCCTGAACAAGTCATGGCTACACGCTTGGTCTATCATCCCTACCCTCAGGTTTCCTAGAGCTGCATACTCTTTTACTGAAGAACAAAAAAGACACTATTATATGAATGTCGTTGAAGCCACTTTGCTAAGGTATTTCCGGGACAACATAGCAATCAATAGGGTTGATCTTGAGATCCACATCAACAATCAGGAGTTGGCTTCGCTCGTCAAGAAATGGATTCGAAATATTGTAGTAACCCGAAGTTGTCTCAGAGAGCTTTCCCTCACAATCACGGGTGACGCGAGTTTCTATGCATTGCCAGATGAGATACTCTCCGGTGAAAACCTAAATACGCTAAGTGTAACTACGTCTCGTTGGAAGCCCGTTTATCTCTCAATCAGTAACATTAATACTATGATCAAGTCTGTGTCCCTACGAGTATTGGAACTTTATGTGATAAGCATAAGTGATAAGGTACTTAATAAGATATTGTCTACTTGTAGCTTGCTTGAGAAGATACATCTTTCATATTGCAAGGGCTTTCGGACCATCAAGCTTAAAAACCTTTGTCGTCTTCTTGAGTTGACAATCTATTCAATACAAGAAAATGAGATGTTGGAAATTGAAGGCGTCCCAGTTCTTCGTTCGTTTGTTTACTCTAGAATAAAGACTATAAGGAAGCCTCCTCCATTTAGCATGGATTCGTTGGCAAGCATCAAAGAATTACATGTATGTGGTGTGATCATGGACCATGCATTTTTCGACAAGATCAACTCAAACTTTCATCGTCTTGAGAGTTTGACCGTTGATATGAAGCATCGGACGCTGGAAAAGGTGAATGTCACATGTCCTTCATTGAAGATATTTACCTTAAATTCTAGTGTAAACACGCTTACCTCTGTGCGAGTTTATGCACCAAAACTGGTTCTTTTCAAATACAATGGGACGACAATGCCTAGTCTCGTGTTTACAACCATTGAACCTGAGCAAATGGACGTTGTATTGAAGATAAGCCTGAGTCATCCGGTTGATCAGTTCTTGTTTCTATTGATGTGGGAAACATTCAACTTATCAGGAAAGATTATCATTCATATAAGTGTGGGCATATGTGATATCAACAACGTTGATGCTTTGAGAATGATGGTTCAGTTTCCAGCTACGAATGTGCAAGAGGCATGGCTTAGCGTATATCATTGTGAAGCGTTGTGTGAAGGATACTCTCGAGTTTTGGATGCATTATTTACTATTTGTCGTCCCAAGTACGTAGTTATATGTAACTTCATGTACAAGCTGATGATGGATTATAACGAAAGAAATCGGTGTTGGGCTGATGGTGACTTGAACTGTGTTGGCGTAAAAAGACCTGATGATAAAGAATGGAGAAGCTCTACCGATGGATCCATAGTTCCTAGCGACTTGAATTTACTTAAGTTCAAACTGAATTGGAAATGATCCATGTGTTTTACTTAATTGTTTACTTTATCTTCGATCCATTGGATTTTTTTTTTATTTAATTTATTATTCAAGTTATAATTTTTGTTAAGAGGGTGTTTGGTTTTGCGTTATGAAGTAATCATGTTAATTACCTATTATGATTTAATTCACTTGTGATGGTCTTTTTTGTTTTTAAATTGAGTAGGAAGGTCTTGGTGATGGAATATATAGATGGAATCCCAATCTTGAACCTCGAAGATGAAATTATAAAAAGAGGAATAAGTCCTGATGGTAAGATTGCAGCGGCAGCAAAGCAGTAAGCTCTGTAGACACCGAGAGTATATAACTCTTGTTTGTTTAAGTTTTTATACTCGAACAACATCCCCTTCCTCCATAGTTCTATTTCATGATACAAATAAATTCAAAATTTTCTTTCATTTTATCAACTTTTAAGAGGAAGCATGTGTGTTTCTTCTACCCCTTACCAAATCCTGTCTCAAGTGCTTGATTATGCAGTTTCTACGGGAATTGTGTACCTTAATTCTTGACCATAAATTTAGGAGGGAAATTGTGTTCCCGACTATAGAGTGTGCAGAAGTCCAAAAACCGGACCAGACTTAGCCGGGACTAAAAAATTGAAACCAAGAACCCAACTGGCTTGATGTGTATATGTATGTATTCTCAAAACAAACAGACAAATCTCACACATAGATGTCCTTGAGACCTTGATGTTTTAGAATCTGAAAGGCATGGCATCCATTTTCCACTTAATGTATCCATGAAGCATATATATCAACTATATATACTCAAGAGTGGTTTTTTTTCATGCAGATCTCCATCCGGGAAATATTCTTGTTTGTAAAGGCTCAGAGGTAAATACTCTTCCCTTGCCTAAAAAATTTCCTAATTTAGTTCCTTTTTGGGATATCCCAGGAGACTATGCAACATTTCTTTCTTGGCAATATATATAATTTTTATTGAATACGAGGGAAACCCCACCCGACCCGACCACCACTGCTGAGGTGCTGACCTGGCTGGTAAAACCCTGGCTGAGAGGGCACCCTGCAAGTCATGAGCCGGGCATCACACCTGTTTTCAAATAGGGGCAGGTAGCCTCAAGGAGTAAAAGCATGTATGTGTACAACACAATGTTTCTTTTGGAGAATCCCAGTCTCAACTGCTAGACCATCCTTATGGGATTTTTCCTTTGCTATCTTCTTGAATTTATGAGGAAGTATGATCAGTAAAAATAAGCGTATAGCAATGCCCTTTCAGATAAATATAGTTTTGAAATTAATTATTTTGTTCAAGTTATATGAACATGTCTTAATACCATTGTTCAATTGCTAAACTACTAATAACTAATAATTTTTTAATTTTCACATTTTAAGAGTCTACTATGTAATTATCGTACAGGGCCAATGGAGAAAACAAACAGATGATCATAAGCAGCCCACGGTTAGAAGATATACCGGAGCTGATCCACCGTATACAGTCCTTGTTGCCGGCAAAAGAAGCGGCAAGAACCTGCGTCCTGAACATGTCATGGCTACGCGCTTGGTCTATCATCCCTACCCTCAGGTTTCCTAGAGCTGCATACTCTTTTAGCGAAGAACAAAAAAAACACTATTATATGAATGTCGTTGACGCCACTTTGCTAAGGTATTTCCGGGACAACATAGCAATCAATAGGGTTGATCTTGAGATCCCCATCAACAATCAGGAGTTGGCTCCGCTCGTCAAGAAATGGATTCGAAATATTGTAGTAACCCGAAGTTGTCTTAGAGAACTTTCCCTCACAATCACGGGTGACGCGAGTTTGTATACATTGCCAGATGAGATACTCTCCGGTGAAAACCTAACTACGCTAGGTGTAACTACGTCTCGTTGTTGGGGGCCCGTTTATCTCTCGATCAGTAACATTAATACGATGATCAAGTCTGTGTCCAAGGCCGGCTCTGGGCCTGGTCCACCTGGGCCACCGCCCAGGGCCCAAAATAACTTTTATATGTTAATATAAGCCTAGCAGTCCAGTATTAGGTAATATGTGTTTTGCGCGAAAAAAATCACAGATAATGTGTTGGTTCAGCTGGTAGTCATCTCACCTTGGATCTCTAATGGCATGGGTTCGATTCCCACTGTGTGCATTTTTTTTATTTTTTTATATCTCATCACTATCACTTGGATTCATATATAGATATCGTCTATTTGCTTTATATCAATATAAAATCCATCAAATTGATTATTCATACTTTTATTTTTCAATGAGTTTGATTTTTTATTTCTGTTTATCACGTGGTTTATGTTATTTATTATACGATTATTAAAAATACTAATGAGATATGTATTTATTTCTTGAGATGTTATTTTTTTTGACACATATGTTACTATTTATATTATGAATCTTTTAAAATTTAAATTTCTTTTTTTTCAATTTACTAGTAAATATATAATTTAAAATTATATGCAATGTTTACCGAATTTATTATCATACGATGTTAATATTATTTTTTTTTTGCGGTTTTTGGATTGAGGAAAAATTCAGAGAAGCACCATGAAACCATTACACGATGACAGATTGTGAAGTTTTTAAAGACATGACATTGACAATAGTGCAACAAAATCGATAATATTTAATTGTAATTTCTTATACGAATATTGCTTATATATATAGAGGGCCCCTTTTTAAGTATATGCCCCGGGCCCAAAAAATGATAGGACCGGCCCTGTCTGTGTCCCTACGAGATTGGAACTTTATGTGATTAACGTAAGTGATAAGGTACTTAATACGATATTGTCTACTTGTAGCTTGCTTGAGAAGATACGTCTTTCGTGTTGCAAGGGCTTTCGGACCATCAAGCTTAAAAACCTTTGTCGTCTTCTTGATTTGACAATCTATTCAATACAAGAAAACGAGACGTTGGAAATCGAAGGCGTCCCAGTTCTTCGTTCGTTCGTTGGAAAAAACCATGTAAATATGTACGTAAATATCACAATCAAACAACTAGAAACACAAGTAAACTACTAGTATTACTCTAGGTAATAGAGGGGAAAAAAAATTATGGGCCTCCTTGGCTGTTGGGCCCTGGACAGTAGAACATGTTGCACACCCCAATGGGCCGGCCCTGTAACAATGCCTAGTCTCGAGTTTACAACCATCGAACCTGAGCAAATGGACGTTGTATTGAAGCTAACCCTGAGTCATCCGGTTGATCCGTTCTTGTTTCTAGAGATGCGGGAAACATTCAACTTATCAGGAAAGATTATCGTTCATATAAGTGTGTGCGGATGTGATATCAACAACGTTGCTCATTTGAGAAAGATGGTCCGGTTTCCAGCTACGAAGGTGAAAGAGGCATGGCTTAGCGTATATTATTGTGAACCGTTGTGTAAAGGATACTCTCGAGTTTTGGATGCGTTCTTTAGTATTTGTCGCCCCGAGTACGTAGTTATACGTAACTTCATGTGCAAGCTGATGATGGATTATAACGAAAGAAATCGGTGTTGGGCTGCTGGTGACTTGAACTGTGTTGGCATAAAAGAACCTGATGATAAAGAATGGAGAAGCTCTACCGATGGATCCATAGTTCCTAGCGACTTGAATTTACTTAAGTTCAAACTGAATTGGAAATGATCCATGTGTTTTACTTAATTGTTTACTTTATCTTCGATCCATTGGATTTTTTTATTTAATTTATTTATTCAAGTTATAATTTTTGTTAAGAGGGTGTTTGGTTTTGCGTTATGAAGTAATCATGTTAATTACCTATTTTGATTTAATTCACTTGTGATGGTCTTTTTTGTTTTTAAATTGAGTAGGAAGGTCTTGGTGATGGAATATATAGATGGAATCCCAATCTTGAACCTCGAAGATGAAATTATAAAAAGAGGAATAAATCCTGATGGTAAGATTGCAGCGGCAGCAAAGCAGTAAGCTCTGTAGACCCCGAGAGTATGAAACTCTTATGGATCCGCTACTGGTTGTGCAAGCCAAAAGCATGCATGTCAAACCATGCCTGCCGAAGTTCCAAATATATTTGATTCACACCTGAAATTCTGAAAAGATGAATCTGAAATTGTATTTTTAGATACCTTGGTAGAAGACAATAGTTCCAAACCCTATAGAAAAATCTACAAATAATGACCACAAACACATAAATGCAAATCAAAAACCATTGATCACAACTGAACAAAACGATCTTCATGAAAGCACCACAAAACGATCTTCATGAAAGCACCACTAATTTTTAAAGCACGGCTAGTTAAGCAAAAACTTATAAGAGAGGCCAAACATGAGTTTCCATACACAACCAATTTGTAATTAGAACAGAAGCCATAGAATCAGAACACTAGTCGTTTTGAAAGCACAACATATGACCGAATCAAGTAAATCATGACCATTGATCAAATTCCATGGCTCTAAAACTAGTCGAACACAATACAAAACACACATTAATATAACAATCGAACAAAAAAAAACTGAATGCAAATCAATGGAAAACACAAAATCCATATTTTATGGGATGTGTACTCAAGATCTCCAAATTTGTATTTCGATTTCCTTTCCCCTTGAGATCTTATCTCTAAACACAGCAAAGTTTTTCTTCAAGATTTTCTTCTCCCATAGTCCCATTCTTCCAAATCGCCAAAGAAGACATAACAAGCATCCATTGTATTAACAGTCAAAATTATGTGATTTTAAAAAAGATAAAATTTACAGAACCTGAACATTCAAAAAAAATCAATAAACTTAATAATAAAAATAAGAAAAGAAAGTTGTTTAAGATAAATTAACCTTAAAAATAACTAATTGCTTTACATTTTATACACAAATTTTCATTTTGTTTTTGGTTTCCCTTCAAAATTCAAACCAAATCAATACTAAAATTTATACCATCAGAATCAAATTTCTATAATCACTTGTAAATTGCATAGATCAAGCACATCAGAATCTTAGCAAACATGAACAGAATGAAAATCACGCAATTTATAACAATCACATTTCATATATTTTGCACGGGATGACTTGGATCAAACAAAACCAAATCTTTACAGATGATATCCCTAAAAAAAACTAAAAGTCATAGAAAGGCTAATGGCTAATCATCAAAAGTTTTAAAATCATACGAAACAATAAACAACAGAAATAGATTTAAGAGCTGGTAAACTTTGTAACCGCCTTTGTGCCCTCCGACACGGCGTGTTTTGCTAATTCACCAGGAAGAACAAGTCTCACCGCGGTTTGGATTTCCCTAGATGTGATCGTCGGCTTCTTGTTGTACCTCGCCAGCCTAGAGCTCTCCTGAGCGAGTTTCTCGAATATATCATTGATAAAACTGTTCATGATTCCCATCGCCTTGCTTGAGATTCCAATATCTGGATGCACCTGTTTCAACACCTTGAAGATGTAGATCTTGTAGGTTTCGACGCTCTTCTTGACTCTCTTCTTCTTCTTGTCTCCGGCGACACCGCCGGCTTCCTTCGGCAGTTTCTTACCGGCCTTTGGCTTCTTCTCCGCTTGTGCCTTCTCGGCAACGGATTTCTTTTCTTCAGCCGGCTTCTTCTCGGCAGGTTTCTTCTCAGCCTTCGGTGCCATCGACTTTTGGAGAGATTAAAAACGAAAATGAAAATTCTAACAAGGGCTTGAAATTTGGGGGTTCGATTGATTGTGTGAGGAAAGAAGTCGATTTCGGAAATAGTTTATATAATAGAGGTGAGGGGATTTCTATTGGACGCTTGGGTTGTACACGGATCGATGACATGGCATAAAAAAAATTATGAAAATAAATGGTTCTGAACTGACTTGTTGATTTAGAGATTGTGGCGCTAAAAGTGTCGGATACCTGTTTTTTCTTCTTTTTTTTTTGAAGCGATATTTTAATGGGTGCTACTATTCTCACCCCATAAATGCCTATTTCTACCCCATCATGATTACTATATTATTAAAATCAAATTTTTTATAATTAATTAGCCAATAGAATAGTGACATTTTGTAACATTTCAATTTCCAAAGTCAACCTAACTCTTTTTCTACCCCATCATGGGGTGTAAATAGACTACCCCTATTTTAATGGGCGGGGATTTGTGTATAATGTATTTTCTTGTCATCCGTGATAATTTTATTTATAATGATAAATTTATTATTATTTTTAAATGTACCAGAAAAATATGATTAAAAATAAAATAGTGATTTAAATTAAAGTTATCATGCATGACAAAAATGTGTATACAAATCATCTTATTTTAATGGTCAATGGAGACGTGAAAATTTTAAATCATAAGATGATGGAATTATACTATTGCCCAGACGATGGTACATATAAAATTCTTGTTTTTTAAGTTTAACCAGAGTTCTCTAATTTACGTTATTGTGAAATTTAAAAACATTTATTACTTTTATACAACACCTAATAATCGAAAATGAATCTATAAATTATTTAAAATATATAGTACGCTTTATTATAATTAAAAAAAGCTATTGTCTTATATTTAGTGTTAATATAAGTGTAACACCCTCCAACCTGATTAAATGTTACGTCATTTACAATACACAAATGGAAATAACGCATATTATATCTATTACACAATGTCAAAGGTTAACATGCAATGTTAATTAATAAAATTTTAACACAATATAAACAACATTGTTTAACTGCTAACCCTGTATACATATTCCCAAAAACCCATCTACAAATGTCCAAAGTTTCCCAATAGTGATATCAACATATAGTCACGGTGATATCAGAATCTCTCTGTTGCAATCTCTAAGCTCCTATTTCTACTCAGAACCTGGTGGCCCTATGCCGCACCAGCCTCTGCCCAAAGGTACCTGAGATCCAATAACACACTAAGATACTGTGAAGACCACCCCCTACGGGGCAATCCTCAGAGTCTAGGTCCCACATCATGCAACACGATATCAATTATAACTAAGATAGAGTAATTATATTGCGGAATTTCAAATTACAATTACAAAATATTAGGATCAAGTTTAATACAGTTTTAGTGCAAATTACAGTTTTCAATATAAACTTATAAAGGGTACAAGACTAATCTAATTCATGTCATCATACAATCAAATTAAATCTACCCAGACCACCACAATCATCATCTACCAATCTGTACAAAAAGGTTTGTTGAGTAGTGGTCTATAGAAAACTTCAATCTTGATCTTGTAAGACCTAAGAACTAGGTTCAGCGGGTGACTTTCCTTTATCTTTTCCTATAAAAAGTGTAAACAACATCTATAAGCAAAACTTAGTGAGAATATAGATTTTCAGATTACATGCATTAATCAAGCGGATCATGGGTCTAACGTGATATGTCTTGACTGCCGCTACAGCCACTCATAATTGAGACATAGTAGTCATAGGATAGGATGATGTCCACGCCACGCACACGCTTTTTAGTGGAAGCTATCCACTTATGCTGGGCTAGCTACCAGCGGTCAACATGGGGGAGCATCGGAGTGTCTATACAAAGTTCAATAGAACTGGTGAAGTAGCATGGTCTAGAACAATAGACCGTCAAAGCTAATCATGCTAAGCTAAATCAATATGTCAAAGATGCGAGCAATAATGAAAGCATAAGTCATCAAGGTCATGATAGCAATAAACTCATAGCAATATCTGAAATGAACTGTAAGTACAATGTCATGCGGAATGATAAGTCAAGTAGCTATCATGATCCACAGGGCAGCACCGAACCATGGTGTGCACAGGTCACAATCCAGCTGATCATGTATGAATGTCAAATAATCTATCATCAACAATATGTATCAACCGGAATCTAGCATGCAAAACTGAATATCTATAACTCACTGGTTCTGTGGTCTTTATCAAGCAGATTTAAATCCACCACCTGAATTATCTCAGGATTTTATCTTTAATCTTTGTCTATCTGATCTCTGGCTTTTCTTTTCAATTCTTTGACCACTTTCAATATCTTTATATATTTTGTTCTTTGTTCAGAATTTATCTGAACCTGTCAAAATTATATCATAGCAAGAACATGTTAGCTTTAAATCTTTATCTGATCTGATTCTGATAACTGATAACTGATAACTCATCAATTATTTTGTTCATTTTCTTTGTTTCATTGAATCTTCAAAGGATATATATATATATATATATAAATATATATATATATATATATATATATATATATATATATATATATATATATATATATCATGTTGCTTTTTTATTAATCTTAATTGTTAATTTTAAAAATATCAAAATTGGACCATCCGAATTTGAGTAACCGAATTCGGACCATCCGGATTCGGACCGAAATGGGCCATCCGAAGTAGGTTCATCATCCGAAACAGGTCCGAATTAAGTACAACATCCGAATTCGGCTCAATCTATCATCTGAATTCAGATCAGGTTTTTATCCAATATATGTCATCCGAAATGGACATTCCATCCGAATTCGGATCCATAGACTTATAATTTCCAGATTTTGTTCTTGGTATTCTAAGCTTTATTCATACGGATTTTCACTAAAAATTCACTAAACACATTTTTATCAACATGCAATGTATTCTAAAGTTATATTATCATAATTGGGTTGCTTTTATACCATTTTCCCTATCATTAACACATTAAATCGTCCAAGTTTGTCCAAAAATCATACTTTTTGTCAAGAACATAATTTTTTTACAAAATTTCAGATTTTTCATTTATTTGGACGATCCAACCTACGATTTTTGTTTCTGTGACATTTATATACTTAAATACATGATTTATAATCATTTATACAAACATGCAATACATTCTTATGCTTTAAATCTTTTATTTTCGGTTTTTGTCAAAACCGAAACTAAACTCATATAATTTCGAATTTTAAAGAGTTATTACCTTGAATTCTTGTAGTTTATTGATGTTTGATGATTGTTGTAACTCCTCCTTGGATTAAATCTTCAATTAATTGCAATTTAATGATCTCTTGATGATTTTTGGAGAGAAGTCGTAGCTTAGTGAGAAGGAAGAGAGAGAGAGAGTTAAAAATCTTAATATGTTGATAATGAGCTCTTAATGCTCATTTTGGTTCTTTTATATATCATTTTTTAATAAATATTCTATTTAATCTCCTACACTTTGTATTTTACATCTCTTTTAATTTTGATCATCTAAATGCTTTGAAACAATTATATAATTTAATTAAATAATTTCATTACTTAATTAAATTACAAACAAATAATGTAATTAAATTACATTATTAGCTCAAACTCAGAAATTAAGGTTGGGCCAAAAGTTAGGTTGTTACAGATACCCATCTCAATAGTGGAAACCCCTCCCCCTGTAGCCAAGCCACGCCCGTAGAGGCAAGCATGACATAATAAGCTCAGAAGCGACCTGACAACAAACACAACCACCTATATATATGGAAACCGTACACAGGGTTAAACAGAGCTGCTCAGCTCTCGCGATAACCCATCGCGATCACACTATGATGGATCTCATTTATTTCTCAATGTACATCTCAATATACATACGCATGTATCATACAATAAGAAAACGTAAGATCATACCTGAGGGTAGGTCGCAATGCCCACAACATAATCAAAGAAAGTATATGCATATACATTGACTTGAATAAAAGTAGGCCCTTTAAAAAGAACTCGTGTACTCACCTGGATCACCCAACTAACCATCACTAGTCCCGCTGACTCATCTTTGTCTCGATCCGATCTTTGTCAATTCATGTATACACAACGAATCCTCCCAGATTAATCATCACTCAACAAATAAACCTCGACTGTCCTATAAGCATTAACACAATTGATTGACCCCAAAAAGGTCTCACGGCCTAAAAGCCCAATCTGGCCCAAAAGACTGATCAAAGTGCGGACATGTGTTTGGGTAGATGTATTAGGACTCTAGTCATAATCACTGATTTGAGTGTTAAGGTTTTGAAACATTGTACTTGCAATTTCATTTCTTAATAACCGACGTACGAAAATGGATTGGTATGGGTTGTTGGCAGTCCGGATCTTCAAAGGTTGGATGAATGTAAGTTTGAGTTGGATAATCTACTAAAAGAAGAGGCAAATTTCACTTTGATTCTTGTTGTTCCAAAATATTGTTGCATGTCTTTATTGTACTCTTTCTTATTTTATCTTTTCTTAAATTTAGAATTGCCACCCAATATGTACTGTGAAGATGACTGTAATAGAAAAGATAACTGTGTTAGCGAAATGAATATAATGGTCATTCTACTTCAACACATTTTCGATTACATACTTGAACATGAACCTTTTTTTACGTTGAAATCATATGCAAGTAACTTTGAGTCAAAACTGACCATTATCTCCTTCAATGTCGCAGTCTTGCTAGTGTTCTAGCAATGCAATATAGCATTTATCCCAAGAAGTACATATGTTGGCTGAAGTTTCGAATTAGTAACCCTCTCAAGAGGTCCAAGCCTTTAATTAAATCTAAAACCCTTGAAGGTGGTAAAGCGTGACAGTTGAGCTCAACTAGACAAAATTTCAATTTACAACTTGACAGGATTATTACTAACGATGCCGAAACGACCTTTTATATATGTAGCATTCAATAGAGTTTTTACATTTTCTTATCGTTATATAATGTTTCTATAATTAATAAGGTGAAGATGTTGGTTCGAATGAGATTTATTATAGTATCAAAAATAAAATGTGGAGCTTGTTATGTTGTTTATTGTACCAATGTCAATGACGTGACTGGGTTTATGTCATGTGTGTTCATAGATTGGCCATGCATGAAAAATCATCAAGTAGACACAAAGAAGGGTAATCTTGTCCTTGCTTCTTTATGCCTCAAAGAAGCTCCGATGATTAGCTCGTTTAATTCAAAGAAGGGTAATCTTGTCCTTGCTCAATTTAGTGTAGATAAGTCGTTGAACCGAGCAACATATGTGTGACACCCTTGCCACAACAACCACCAATTACAATACACCCAGGATTAATCACCAACATACAATAACATAATGATCTGATAACCTAAATTAAGTGCGGAAGCATTAAAAACATAAATAAAGTAGTGCAAAAAGTGTTAAACACCCTACGGTGCTATAAGGTACCAAGTCTAAGTCTACACACCCATACATTTATTACAATCATCCAGAATATATTACAACATTGTCCAAATCACAATTACCGATCAAATAGTGCCGAGTCTCCCAAATCTTCCAAACGACCTAACTAGAAGGTCCAGCAGTAGACTTCCCTTTTCCTGTAAAATAAAAATCAACAACTGGGGAATAAGCGGATGCTTAGTGAATACAGAGATTATGCATTTTATAAATTTTTATGAAGCCCAAGGATAACACAGATGACCAACATCGGATATCCTCTTCGTACACAAAGTACGGACCAGAGCCGCAGCCCCTTCGAGCTCAAAGCTCGGCATTTAAACATACCATCTGAGACAAACGTACGATCGGGGATGACATACTGCCTACCGGGCCTAGGAGGGATCAGCTCCAGGTCATATAGCACAGTAACATCAGAGTAATCGATGCGACCCACCGGTCCATCACTAGATGCACAACAACCGAAAGGACATGCAACAAGTAAGAATGTGCATCTAAATCTACGCAAGTTAGTAGAATTTAAAACAATCAATGAAACAACAAGTCTCAGCAGGCAAAGCTTCCATAAAACAAATATAAACATGCGAAATCTACTGTACTCACAGTGGGTGCGTAATTTATCTTTTAACCGATATTATTTCTCTTCGGGCTTTCAACCGGATCCGCCAAGTACCCCAATGTGGGTTGAACAACACCACAAGGGACCTGTTAAATTAGTTACAATAATATTTCAAGTCAAAAACCGTTTAAATCCATAAAACCAAGTTTCGTAAATTTTGCAATATTTTTCCCCATTTCGGATCCATATTCAAATTCGAACCTCAACTAAATTTGAACCCATTTCAAGTTCACACCTTGTCCTTTGAATAACTCTTGGTATTTTAGGTGTTGTTTATGAGTTTCATTCAAAATACTTGAGTTTAGAGAGTAGATTTCTCATTTTTAGGCATTAAACTCGAATTTCGGGGGTTAAATTCGAATTTCCTTCGAATTTAATGACTAAATTCGAATTCCTAAGGGTAGATTCGAACCATATTCGAATCTATGGCATTAGATTCGAATCTATGGTTGTAAACTCGAATTCCTGCTCGAATTTAGTACAAAAATCGAGTTTGTTCTTGCATTTCGACTCTGTTCTTGGCATTTTCGAGTCTGTTCATCCTTATAACTTAAATCCTTCATTCTAAGGCCTAAAATCATGAATATATCAAGTATTATACCTAGGTTTGATTCTATTACACATATACTATCTCATTCTTGCAAGATTTCAAGCAAAATCGGCTTTAAATCGCATAAAAATGACAGATTCGAACTTATGTTTTTCAAAACCGAAACACAAAATCTTAAAAGAGTCGATTCTTACCTTAATCCGTATGAAATCAAAAATCCAACCGTAGATTGTTGTTGTACTCCTCGAGATCTTTTCGATGACGTATAAATCTCGATAATCGGCCGGTCGGTTTGCGAGATATCTTAAAGAGAAGTAGAGAGTGTTTTTCTAGAGAGAGAGTGTAGAGAGAGAGAGCATTTGGAGAATGAAAATGTATTTGGCCTTTTTATTCCCATCTTTCCCATTTTGGACATTTCACCCCTCAACTTAACCGGTTCCATAAAATACTGATTTATTCTTAAATTTATCATTACTAACTTTTATAATTCATAATAATCATTTCAAAGTTCTTAAACTTTTTAATTTTCTTAAAACAACAACTAAGTTTTTAAATATCCCCAAATACATAATCTTTGCTCATAATTCAACTTATTTATAAATTACCTGTCTAAATATTTCTTAAATCACCGTAATTGAATTCGAGGATGTTACAATATGATGAAAAGGAATAGAGATATTGAGATTAGTTTGAAAGCGAGTACTTGTTATGAATTTCTTTATACTTGATTATGTTGTAGTTTCAAAAGATAGTACTTGATATTTGAATGATTTTGTTTTGGTTTGATTCAAATTGTATTACTTTTTTTTTGTGGTTTTAATCAAATTGTAGTATTTTGTTTTGGTTAGAATTAAATTGTAGTACTTTATTTAATATTAAATAAGTAAATTATGTTGGTAGTTATTTTTATTTGATCATTGAAATGTTTAGTTATTAATATTTTTGGGTTTGAAAGAAATTTTTACAAAATAATAATGATTACAAAAAATACCTTTTAATAGAATTCTCTGTTGTACCAAACAAGAGACATGATTCTCACTTACATTTCTTTGTTGAATTCTCTGTTTAATCAAACAGATGAATCAATTCTCTTTCTCCACACCAATTATCATTCTCTACAATTTCATTCTCTGATGTCATTCTCTGCAATTCCATTCTCTGTACCAAACACCCTCTAATAGTATTTATAGATATAGATGTAACTAGTATTCTAATTTTGAGAAATAGTTTTGAGACGAAATTTGAAGATTGGTAAATAGTAGAGGGACTAAGACTTGACTCAAAATAAATTGAAAGGGGGAAAACGTAGCCCTAATTTAAAACAGATCCTATTAGATTATGGAATCCAGATATCACGTTTCCCGCTTCCAAATTTCCAGTCCGATTGTCGGAAAACCATTTACCGCCAATCTCTTTCTATTCTCGCTCTGAAATCTGAATATCACACACATCCCAAGTGTGTGTGTGTGTGTGTGAGTGAGGATGTTGGGGAGGGTAAGGACGTGTTCTTTGAGCTCTTTGGAGGTGTTAGAAATGGAGAGGACTCCTTCTAAGCTTCTCAAAGACGATTCGCTCTCCATCTATGGTAATCTCTTCTTCTTGTTTAAACAATTTTTTGATGTTAATCGAATATGATTGGGTTTTTGTTTACTGTAATACGTGTGTTGTCTACCGTCTAGATCTCGTCTTTTGTAGGAATTGAAATGGAAGACGTTTTGTTTCATTTGTTTTAGTTTCAATTAGGGAATTTCTGAACGTGAATGGGTTGAAATCTCTGGAATATTCGAGTTTTTTTTTTTTTAATTCTTTGGTTATTTAATCGGATTGAACTTCATAACAAGATACACATTCAGATTAAATAATGTAAATTAGCGTCTGAAAATTACTGGTAAAATTAAGGGTTGGTGAATAATTTTTTTTAAACCTTTTAACTTTACGCCATATTATTTTCGTTTAGGATGAACGATAGCAACGTAATTCTTCAAATGTATCAATATAATACATGTACTTTAGTTTTTCATTCTAATATGACACTTTTTTTTACATAGAGCACAGTTGAAAAACCTCAATCGGATTTTATTTGTATAAAAGTCCAGGTTAAAATGTGCTATATTGGATTGGAAAATTAAAGTATATAGTTCTTATACCATATCAATATATTTGGTACGTTGGTATTGTACAATCTTAATTTTTATTAAACGAGGTTTGATTCTTTCTTATATTGTGTGATTTGAAAATTAGGCAAGAATTATCTGATTAAAAAGTAAAACAAATTTCTCGTTCTTCTAGTACACTTTGGGCATTCTGATATTAATATTTTTTGTCACTTGTTACATTTTATGATTTCAGTGTACTCGTCACTGATATTATATTATATTGTTTGTTATTAACAACGAAGACATGAACATTCAACAAAAAAAACTAGTACATTAGACTGAAAAAAGAATGTCCTCAATAATTTGATACCCTGGGTTGTAGCCCATGTGGACCCCCTAGGGCCGGCCATGGTAAAATGCAATGTTGTTTTTACTAACCGTTCATGTAAAGTCATTGGGTTATTTTAGAAGAGATGTTCGATAATAATCATTCTGGGCTTTCCTAATAAGTGATTAATGAATCAGTGAGATGCCAAATGCTGGCTGAAATTTAAAGGTCAGAGCTTTCTGAATGAAATTAAGCCATAATTTTGTATTTGTGTGGTTATTCCAAAACTGCTATGTACCGGAAAGAATTACTCGAGTCTTCAACCAGTTAGTTCATCAGACCAAATTCATAAGGATGCCGTAGCATGGTGCTTGTAGAGGTTTTGAATTTTCAATGCTACGTTTTGTTACGCAGAGAAGACGCTACTGAAGCTACAACAGGGTTCTCAGCGTGATCTAACTTTAATTTCTGAGGAATCTATGAATGCGGATGCTAGTAGTCCTTCCATGGCTATTTTTTCAACTAACGAAACATCAGTGGAAGTGAATGCTTCCACAGAGTCTTTAAAAAGATCGGATCATAGCCAATCCATGATCAGTTCAAAAGCAGAACCACATGGGAATTTGTCGGTTCTTTACCTGTTTTCAAGATACAAGAATTCTCGAAACAACAATATAAGCTCATCAAATGGTAGCATCACAACACCAATGGAGGATGATCGCTCTCCTGCAGATACATCTCCAGGTTACGATCCTCAACTACAGCAAAGATGTCTACTTTGAATTTAGATACAAATATGATATTTGAGTTCTGATTAGATTTTATTGTTATTATTGTCATTGTAATTTATTTGGAATCGTGTTGCGGTGTTGTTCAAATAAAAGCAAATATAATTCTCATATATATTCTCATCATCTCAGCCTTTTTGCTCTCAATGTGAATACCTATCAAGTATTGAACAGTTTCAGTTTTACATAAAGCATGCAATGGAAACATGTCTCTTTTAACACATCAATTTCTGCAACAAAACCGCTGTTCCATGATTCACAATCCCATCTCATTAGTTAATTAATCAGCTGCAAGTGAAGTTCATAAACTGAATGTTCTATCAATGGATTGCTTTTCAATGATGCATTGATCATTCTATCAGCCATGGAGATTGGACTGGCGTCCAATCGGTCAATTCACCTTCTTTGAACCATAGGGCTGCCACAAAAATGAACATGAATATAAGGTGATTTTATAGCATAGAAAAATGTACAAGATAGTGTGCTTCTTAACAGTCTACATAACCCTCTTTTTTATTTTTCTATTTTCCTCTTTACAACGAGCATTCTACAGAGTTTAGGCATATGCTCGATTGCTCGAACAACAAAAACATACTGTATGTGTACAATTTAGTCTTAAGTCCAGGGTTTATGGCAAATTATAAACTCCTTTTTGGGTTATGAGGTTACCCCAAAGAGATGCAAGGCTTTCTTCTTTATTTTCTATAAAGATATGTTCTCGAATAACAGTTGGTGAACATGTTAAAGGCAAATATGATGCTGGGTTTCACCAGAAATTTGAAAAACCAAGGTTTTAAATCTATTTTAATTTCGTTAGAACAGGTCAAGATTGCTTTATTTTGATTTTGCTTTGATATTCAAGATGATATGAAAATTACCATTTTGTCCTTTTAAAATTGGTTGTTATCTTTTTTACGAAGCCGATAAAGTTGGATTGTATGTGTGAATGAAAATTTTACCAAACAACTGAAGCCAAGACTTTTGTAGACAAACGCAGACATGTTGCTTGCCAAACTGTCCAATGGCAAGCTGTATGCTTTTACTCCTAATACTAATTTCAAGTATTTATTTGCTCGTCTTCGGCCTTCAATCCAGAATTTGTTGGATCAATGACTGATACCAATAATTCTGGACCTTATGAGTTGATGCATTTTAATAAATGTGCATGAAGATTTAGCAAAACACGTAAAGCAGTGACCTTACCTATTTCACGTTTACCATTCTCAGGGCTGTCGCTCCCATGAACCACATTCCTGTTCAAACATTTATAACAAAAGTACAGTTTGTTTCATAGGCAAGTTGAAACAACAGAAGGAAGCGAAAACTTCCCAATTCATAGATATCAACACGTAAAAAGAGCCAGAAATCTACCTTCCGGTTTGAATAGCAAGATCCCCTCTAATTGTGCCCGGTTCAGCCTGAAGTGGATTTGTTGCTCCAATTAACTTGCGTGCCGATGCAACAACACCAACTCCCTCCCAAGCCTTGCCCAATACATTATTTTGGTAAGATTTTATTCCAAACCACTAAACTAGTTAACTTTTTATACCCAAAAAAAAGTAAGCTAAAGAAAAAAACATTACCATACAAACAACTGGACCAGATGTTATGTAGCTAATCAGTTTTGGGAAGAAAGGCTTGGAGCTCAGATCCTTGTAATGCTCCTATAAAACCATTTGCAAAACGAGAGAGAATCAAACACAAACCTCAGTTCGATCCAGTAAAAAAGAAATGAAAAGACATAAGAAAATCAATCTAGTTATCCATATTTAGCTCCAAACCAAGTTATATAAATCCATTACAAATTATGACTTGTGAAGTCAATCCTTTTGCCAGCTGAGGCAAGTAAAATTGGTACATATCCAACACCAACCTTTCTATGGGGGTGTTTGCATGTGCATATAAACTGATGCTATGATTTGAAGTTGTAGGTATCAGTTTCTAATTAAGGTAAACTGATTATGATTAGGATGATATTATGATAACTCAAGGTCAAACCACTCCTATTTGGATAATCAGGTAAGGATCAACCATTAAGAAAACTTATTATTAACATATATGTAAAATGATCCCCAACTTTACACAACTTATTGCATGATTCTGCTTCTTCAAGATCACAATGATCACTTCCATGTTTGTTATTTCTAAAGAAATCTTCGAACCTCTTATGTCTGCAAACTTGAAGACGCGGGAAGATGTTAATCATGGAAGTGCGTTTGTTTTTTTTCCGTCTACCGACGTCTGTAGACGTCTTCTCGCGTCTGCGAAAACTGCAGATTTTTAGGTCATCTCTTCTGACCGCAAATTTCTAGAGCTAAGTCCGCAGACCGCAGACATCAACCTCTTAAAAAACAAACAACACTAGAAACGCTTATCCAAACATCCCCTAAACTAAAATAATTCAAAGAATTGGGATCCGTTTTGGGGTTAAAAATTAGTCCATTTCGATCCCATCCACATTCCTGCTTTTCAGAATGAAGGATTATTACTTTCACCAAGCACACATACTTGGAACAAAAATCATAATTAACAAAAAAACACACACTAATACCATCTTCTACTTGTGTCAATATAATCATAATAACCAAAACCCTAAAAGTTTGACAGCTGAAAACAAACCTCGGCTAAATCTTTGGGGCACTCAAACAGCTTCAAGCCTTTCAATTTGAATCCCTTCTTCTCGAACCTAGAAATTATTTCCCCTACCTATAACAAATCCAATCAAACCCCCAAAATACGTTAGCAATTATTAGAGTATAGAGCTAAATATATTTGTTCATAATCTCAAATTGAAAACATACAAGGCCTCGTTGGACACCATCAGGTTTAATCATAATGTAGGTTTCCTCCACTTCCTGGAAGAATTGAAAACAATGAAAGTAATTAGAGTTTCAATACCAGTGATTTCGCAACACTTGAAGTAAAATTATAAACGGAAATATAGATAGAAGATGATTAATAATTATAATAACCATGGAAGCCACCAAGTGAGGAAGAAATATGTGAGTTTTGTGATGATTTTGTTTCTTCTTCTTCGTTGCATGAAGTGAGTTGGAGAAAAGATAAGACGGCGATTGAAATGCGGCTAAATGACGGTGGCTGGTGGCGGAGACGGTGGTTGTAGGTAAGGATAAGCTAATACTGACGTCGGTTGAAGATGATAAGCGGATTGAATATAGCGACGGAGTGCACGGGGACCTTCCAAATGCCATTACAGCCTCCATTCTCTCTCCTCTGCTTCAGCTGATGATGGAGTGAATTACAAATATGGTCTATTCTTTATTGAAACGCATTTTTTAAGAGTATATTACAAGTTACAAAATTAGTCCCTATGATTAGGTACAATATACATTTCGTACTTTATTTTTAACAAATACAAAATTCATCTATGTATTATTGGTTTGGGGTATTTGCAGTTTTTGTCCTTCAAACCTTTTTTTTACACTACATGTACCAAATTGCAAATCATTCACATAAATGATCATTGCTATCAAAATGGACTGTTAGGCTAGTTAAGTCCACGAGGGCATTTCCGTTATGTTCATGTCAGGGAGCATTTGCGTAATTTTTTATTGGTATATCTTTTTATGTGTTTTGCACACTTTAGTCCTTAAGATAAATGTCGTTAACTTTCCATCATTAAATCACGTCAGTGTGTTTTATCATGTTCATCTTCAACCTTTGTTTTTTTTTTTTATGATCTTTTATTTAATTTTAATACCAAATTCATTATCTTTTTTAAACACATTCACTAATAGACCCCTAAATCTAATTCCAAATCATTGATAAATCTCAACACGTTCTTCAATTTTCTTTTTGGAGATTGATGAGTATACTTGGTAAAACCAGTATAACTTGAGTTCCATGGGATTAAAAGTCATGATTACTGATGGAACATCAACTTAAGTACAAACTTAACAAATTAGTGAAAGAAATTCAGTTGGACTCTTTCCTTTTTCTCATTACTGAACTTGAGTTGCATAGCTGCTACACATTTATTTGTTATGTTAAATTTTTTGAAAAATTGTTATACAACTTATACTGTAAATTTATTTGTTTGATTGAATGTTATTAGCTATGTGGATCCTATAGGTTTGCCATGCTGGCTTGTCTTATTGTTGTTTGCTAATTGCTAAAACGAGTTCAAATATTATTCGGTCCAGATTGTTTATTCTGAAATTTATGTTCATTAATCTCAGCAATACCTTTGAGAAATCCAAGATACTTAAAGTCCAACCGCATAAACATAAATTTCACTGACAATTTCCTTAGAACATTTCACATTACATGGCCATCCAACTGCTTGTTTTACCCAAGATCACCAAGATATACCACACAGCCCATTGCAATAGGTGCTGCCATGGTTCCTTCACTAGCACAAACCATATTGAAATACCGTATTATGGTATTCAATATCATTACAATCTTTCAATATCACAAGTCAACATTTGAAAGTCACGATAATAAGTACTTTCTATAAACGGAAGTCCAAGATTAAATCACAATTGGTTTCCCTTCTGTCCCCACTAAAAGAATGTCAATCTGTACACAGTATATGAAGCCTATTTTTGCTCATCAAATCTCTAATAGTTAGTTTATTTTCTCTGTTCATAGCCATACTTCCCAGGGCCTGGAACATGTTCACACTCAGATTACTTTTTCCTCTTTGTTTTTCAATTTGGAACATTGTAACCATTCATTAGAAATGAGCATTTTCTTATGCTCTTATTGAAACTTAACATTGTAACCATTCCCTACATTCTTCCATAAGCTGGAAGCTTTACTGTTTTATTGGCTGGAAGAGATCCATGTAGGGAAAGATATCAATCATTTTGCTCGATTAACATTTCCAGCAAGATGCAGCGACAATGGGCTTTGATTTCCAACCAAGAACCAACGAACCCTTTTCTTCGACAATAGTGTAGCCTTCACAAATCTCGAGCTTTGCAAGCCATTGCTTTGCCTGAGCCACCAACTTAACTGGTATGGCCTGAAACCCTGCACGACTCATCCGCCTCCGCCATTGGTCCACTTTTTCATGCCTTTCCACCCTGTTAGGGCCCTCACAACTCACAATATTTTTTATTTCTTCTGCAAAGTAAAACTGTTCGATTTTCGCTCGTCTGGTGTCATATTTGGGTAGCATTGCGTCAAGGGCATCAAAAATGGCCGAGTAATAATATAGTGCTTCCATAAACCTCCCAAGGAAAAAGGGCCCGTTATGGCTTGAATCTTGCTCAACGAGGACTAAAACCTTTGGTGACAGTTTATGGATTATTTGTAGAACTGAGTTTAAAGCACCCCTGCTCTCTTTCACCACACAGTGAAGTTGGAGAATGCTGTTTACCACCAAGACTTCATGTTCTTCAGTTTTAATGTCTTCTGTCTTAAGGTTTTCCAAGCTACTTTCGACATATGAAAACTCCAAGTTTATGCCCAGTTCTTGAGCATAAACCTCCAGCTCATCACCGATGATACGGAACTGGTTAACACAGGCTCCAACTGCAGTGATCCTGAGGCGACGTAAAGACTCTCTGCGATGGTTAGCCAGGCTCTCTATCAATCTACGCCACTGGTATCCATGTGGCAAACCAAGGGTCATACCAAGGTCTACAACATGAACAAAACTCTCTCCCTCAAAGGCTTCCAATATTGTTAAGTTGGCAACAAAGTGACCAAACTGAATGTGTGGGAAAACTTCATAAACAAGGCGTAAAGCCTCTTCCTTTCTCTCTGACGCAATGACATTTAGGTTTGTTGTAGGGGTCACCAACCCAACTGCCCCAAGCGGTTGCACCAAGGCTAGTCGGTCTGTGAGACCCTGCATAAAGCATGATGCCACCCTCTGGAAAGATGAACCAAAAACAAGTGCGTTGGCTCGAAGCTCCGCTAATAAAGTCGAAGCATGTGCTTTATCACGGCAAGCAACAGCTTCAGCACATTGGATTAAAAGCTGGACAAGATGCATCCCATCCATGTTTCCTTCATTCTCCACGGTAGTCCCATTTTCCAGGATCGCATCTTCAATGGCCTCGGCAGCTAAGTATCTTTGGGTATAAGTCCATATGTGGTCCCTAAACCGGAGCTTGGGCAAGCTGTTGGTACTGCTACTACGATGGATGGTAACATTAACTCCGTCTAACAAACTGCTGTTACCCGCAGTGGTTTCAGGCATGCTCACCGTTCTCTTTATCTTTTTATGGCCAAAGGGTTTGTTACGCAAGCCAAATAGCTGCCAGGGGTGAGTGGGATTGTCCAAAACAGACAAATAACATTGGGGATAAAAGGGAGAGACTGAAAAATCTTGGCCATGGTTTGTTTCTGTAGCATTGGTATGTGTCTGCACGTTATCATCTTCATCACGGACACACAATGGTTTCTCCAGATGAAACGGTCCCTCTGCTTTTCTCTTTGTCCCTCCCAATTTGAACTTTGGTTCAACTCCATTGACAGGTCCAGTAAGATGATTCCATCTTTGGTCACTACAAAGTGGACGTCCCAAGAAACGACCCATTTCAAGCCTCTTATCAAAGAAATGTTGTTTAGAAGCGATTCAATGAGGCTCTGAAAGAACCATAAGCCAGGTGAAGTGAGCTTATATAGAGCTGGCATCTTATTTCTTGTTCTCCGGAGGAATCAACAATGACATCCAGGTGAATGCCAAATTTTATTTAAATAAAATACGATTAATTTTAACTTTTTGGCACTTTATATAGATTAAAAACATCTCCTCGCTTTTCGCAATCATAAGATGTGTGGGTCCTTGAGATATAAACTAGGTAACCAACATATTCCAACTTTGTTGGTAAGTCACTAACTGTATATGTTTTCAGTGATCAACAAGTCTTTACATATTCTAACTGTATTGTTAGCATTGAGTACCTTTGAGTTCCCTGTCGTTAACGGTTTCGTTTTTGGTAAAATTTATCCTCCTTGGTCAGGATCAATTTGCTGGCAAGTAGCCACATAACCATTTAAGACTATCAAAATCTAGGTGTGAACTCTTTTTAAGGTTACCATTATAATTGAAACTCTGTTTAGGTGTTTATTATCATATTATTACTGATTTTTTAAATGTTATGTCATTTGAATCTTAACTGTTATGATGATTTTACTTGCATACCTAACTCATATTAGTCCGAACTGTTTGGGTGAAAGAATTCGGCGCCTCACCTAGTCTTCCTTCTTTCTTGCATCCATGACAAGTTTTGATGTAGATATTTATCACTGTTTCTAATTATTTTCAACGTTGACTCTTCGTATCTCTTATTTTATTTCAATATCTTCTTACTAAACAGTCACTCCTATATCCTCGATTCCGTATCTCTCTGTGCAATGTGTATTTACTGTCAACAATATTTTGAGTTTTTTATATAACCAGCGAAATCACGCTTTATGGATTTGATCATTTTGACAATTGGTTGATGATTAACAAAGGTTGTCAGTTTTAAGGAATAATATACTTGATGCAACCTGTGTATACTTTCTGGGTGGTAATTTTGTCTCTAGAAAAAGACAGAAAGGTCTTTGCTGATGTATGTGTGAAAGGTATCAATCCTAGGCGACCGGGTCTATTATAAAATGCACAGTGTAACGCTTAATCTCTCTGTGTGGCGTATTAAGCATAATTCAAACACTGAAAAACAAAATTTGATAAATATATAACATAAATGAAACTAGTAAAACAATTTAAAAACTCATTATGAGTATCAGGAATATAAAAGACACCCGTAAATCCTGGTTTAATGCCGCCTTGGATTAGAAGAAGGGGAGAAATGACCAAATGCATATCAACAAAAGGCATTGTTGTGCATTGGGAACTCTATGCAAACAATATTAATGCATCTTTCAGGTGCTTTCTGCTTGGCCTGTATGTATCTATTTGCAACTCCATTCTTTTCGATCAGATGATCTTAATATATAATTATGAAATACACAAATTCCCCGTACGTGACCATGAATACAGGAAAACATAAATGATAATATATTTACTTGTACTATTACTGTTCATATATATTTTGAATGCACCTACAAAAAGAAAAAGCCAGAATTACCTTTCACACACTTGTTGTGACTTTGTGTTATGTAACCAAGTATAATCTTTTTTAAATATTTTAATTCCTGAGGGTCTTGTTTCTACATAGGTTTAGTTTATTTATTTCCTTTATGAACAAGTGAGGATTTTTATGCTCCAACATGAACTATATATTTGTATTATAAACTTGAGGGGGTTCTAACAAAAAGATGTTTCCAGTATAGGGTGAATGAGGTGATAATAAAAAAGGATATACTATGTAACCTAATAAATTGATGCTGCTGCCATTAAAGGCATAAAAAATGATTAGAGATATTACTCTCTAGTGTTTATTGTCCATTTTAGTGTTAGGGGGCGTTTGGTTCGTGGATTTTTTTCTCTGGGATTTGCATTATGCAACATTTTCATTTCTCACGATTTTGACAAAGAATCTGCATTATCTTTTAGGAAAAAATTGCTAATCTGAAAAATGCAAGTTAATAGAGATTTAAAATCATAGGGAGGAGGCTGAGTTTTTAAATAACAAAGAAGGAAGGGATTAAAAAAATCCTGAGATTTTAAATCCTTACTGAAATCTGCGAACCAAGCACAAGATTTTAAATGCAAATCACAGTGAATCCCAAGAAATTCGCAAACCAAACGCCCCCTTAGGGTGTGTTTTGTACGAAGAAATAACATTGTTTTGGTTTGGAAGCTTTATTGACAAATGACAAAGTACATAAATTAAGATTGACATATATGAAGAAAAACTAATGAATTTTCAATTCACTTTCCATGTTTTTTATTCTTCTCATTTGATGAGAAAACCACAAAAATGACATTCACATCAAAAATCAATTTTTCATTGTTCCCTTGAGAATGGATTATATATATCATGCTATGATAAAAGACAAAAAGAGCTTGAAAACCAATTTCATTCCCTCGATTCCTTTGTAACAAACGCACTCTTAATTATTTGATTTAAGAAATGAGAGAAATCCATATATGGACCGGACCAAAACACTTTCATCCGAATGACAATCTGTGGTATAGTAGGGGTGCCAGGGTGGTGTTGAAGGTTTGTGACAGTGGCAGTAGCGTTAGTGGTAGCGATGCTGGTGACAGTTTCATACCCACCCGTGTGCACACACACATATACAAAAAATGGATAAGGAATATTCTAATGGACATTCATTCAAAGAGTTTTGTCAAAAAAGAAAAGTTACAAGTGTTTTTAATCATCGGTTTCATGCTTGTCAAAATCAATGGAGTGACGAAAGACTCTTGACTTGTTCTCTTGGGTACTTCTTTTTGCTGTTTCCCTCTTTCTTTGTGGAATGGATGTTGACAGAATTGGAGCTAGGTAGAGGTAGATGCCAAGATTTTAACGTTGTACCCGCTAAACAAGAAAGTATTCCTGTGTTTGGAAATTTTTACTTCATTTTGTAAATCGGTATAGTAAGACTATGGTGCACCAATTCCATGGGTGTAGACTGTAGCGATGGTTATGAATGCTAGAATTCATCGTCAAATATTTATTTTGATTGTATGTTGCTTATCCTCTAACTAGTAATACTTAGGATGTAATGTATTCATATACTCTTTTTTTTCTTAAGTAAAGAACAGAAGACTTTTGTATGCACTTTTCTGTTAGTATTTTCCAGAACGAATTTCTTGATATATTGATGAAGGATAGACCAATTTTGGCGATCATCGATGAGTTGATTAATTACTTTATATATATATATATATATATATATATATATATATATATATATATATATATATATATATATATATATATATATATATATATATATATATATATAGGTGGGTTCAATGGAGAACCTCCATGCATCGAAGAACCTTGAAGAACCACAATGCATCGCTTGAAAATCATAATGCATCACGTGGAAGTCGATGAATCATGCGGAAATTTGATGCATCACGTGGAAATAATGGTGCATCACGCGGGAATAATGGTGCATTTGTGGAAATATTGGTGCATCACGTGGGAATTGTGATGCATTTGTGGTGGTGCATGGAGGTTCTTCGATGTTCTTCGATGCATAGAGGTTCTTCATGTATATATATATATATATGAAGACACCCCTTTTCGACTTTTTATACCCATTTGCTTAGAATATGTTACAGGATTGGCTCATCCCCACTGTTTGTTTCTAAAATATGCGAGTTATATATTTGCTAGTTTAAGGATTGAGTTTGTGTATAGATTCATTTAGAATCATATAAAATATCTCAAAACATAGATTAAATGCATGATGGTTTCCCTATGTGCAGCAGAACAACATGTTAAGCTGTTTCTTGTTCTTGGCTGCCACCCTTCATCCTTAGTTTTCCGTCAGCGGACAAAGATGACATCCATTGTTGTTCCCTTGGCCTGCAGCAGAATAATTATATGTTTTCTTCCTGTGATTTTGGCTTTTATATATAATATATGTAGCATCTCTAGTGTCCACCCATCACCCTCAGTTTTTGGTAAGGAGGTCATTGTCTTCTCCATGAGTCGGCTGCCGTAAGGTTGAATCGGTCTGGTTTTACATTTTGGACTCTTTAGATCACATGGTTAAATACGTTTTTGACCATTCAACTTTTAGATTTGTTTCATTTGGTCACTAAACTACTTTTGTACATGTTTTTGCCGCTGAAAATTATACACATTTGGCCACTAAATTATCATATTTAGCCATTAGTTATGATCATTTTTTCAAATTAGAACAATAAACTAAAGTGTAATGGTTAAAGGTATACAAAAAATAGTTTAACGGCTAAATTGTACAAATATGAAAGTATGATGGTTAAAAGTGTACTTAACTTAGGTCCTGTTTGTCTCGCGGAATGTAATTTGAAGGAATTGAAATATAGTAAATAATATGTTATTGGTTTGCGTATGAAATGGTTTTAATGTTAAACTAAAAATGTATTGTAAGAGGTTAAGAATCTAAATTTTATTAAAAATAACAAAGGATGATAAATTTATTTAATGATAAATTTCGATGGAATTTGAACAACATATTCTTTATTATTTTATAATCCAAATTTTTAAACACATCATAAGTAGATTTTAATTCTTATCAAATTTATTACGTGAACAAAACAGGCCTTATGTAGTGAAAATTGATTTTTTTTTTTTTTTTTTGAACGGCAAACTACCCTATTTCTATGCATTTGTTCCAAGATTTACTTTCTCCACCTGAATTTCAACTTGCCTTTGGGAGTCGAACCCATGACCTATTACTTACATGTTAATCTTCTACCAAATGGTTTGTGAAATGGCTGTGGTTGGACCTGAGCACTCAAATTACCTGAATTAAACATGGGCTTCCATGGACCTGAGAAATTTAAGTATATGCCTCAGAAAGGGGACTTGAAGACCCATTAAAACGCATTACCTTTTAAGTCGGGCCGGAAGCCCGGAAACTAGTATTGGTGACAGAATGGGTGGATCCGGAAAGTCGGGTAATGTTAAAAGCGCATTGCTCGCCATTCGGCAGCTTTTGTTTTGAGCCAATTGCTAAAAAAATGATAATTTTTTGTTTTTTTATTATTTATAACATTATTTGGTTATCATTAATAGCATTTATTTTTTTATTTTTTATAACTAATAGTATCAATTTTGTATCATTATTAACATTGATTTTTGTTTTTTTTTCCTATCGTTTATAGCAACAACCTTTTAACTTTATAAATGTTGATGTTATTTAAAATAAAAAATAAATATTCATGCTATAAATACTAGAAAATCATAAAGTTATTGCTATTTTTAGCATTTTGCCTTCTTTTTTCTTCTTTTTTAAGGGTTGAGTACTATTTTGACAATCCAACTTTTAGATTTGTCTAATTTAGCTACTAAACTATTTTTATACACATTTAGTCACTAAATTATTTTTGTACATGTTTTTTGCCGCTAAAAATTATACACATTTTACCACTAAATTATCATATTTTGTATACATTTAGCCATTAGTTATAATTATTTTTTCAAAGTAGAACAATAAAGTAAAACTTAATAGTTAAATGCATACAATAAATAGTTTAATGGCTAAATTGGATAAATCTGAAAATATGATCGTTAAAATTGTACTTAACCTAGACCCCATTTGTCTTGTGGAATGAAAATTTGATGGAATTTTGAGCCGGATAATACCTTTTATCATGTCACATGATCAAGATCATGTACGTATTCGACATTTTTTGCTTACATGTTCTATTTGAAAAGCTTTGATCTTAAATATCTCTAATATTACTATACATTAGTTTTTGAAAGAATCTAAGATGGTAGAGAATTCTCATTACTTGTGAATATGATACTACTTGACCATATATATATATAAATATATATATATATATATATATATATATATATATATATATATATATATATATATATATATATATATATATATATATATAGAATATGGTTCGTGTGAGTACCTAAAAAATGTAGAGTACCGTGAGTACCTGTGAACACACGGGTTTTAGATGTGAACATGCTCCGAAAAAAAAGTTTTTTTTTAATTTTTTTTTCATATTAATTTAGATACAAATAATATAAGCCTATTCGTAAAAGAATTACACACATTCACACTTTCTAGCCTCTTAAAAGTCATGTGAACGTGAAAAAATTCATGTGAACATGCTTAGCTGTGAACATACATTCACAACAGTGCAGTTCATGTGAACTTGCACGTTTCACCTAGTTATAGTGTGTGTTTAGGTGTGATTTTTTGCAAGTAGTCTTATATTATTAATTTAAACATGATTATGAAAAAAATTTTCAAAAAAAATGGTTTTAAGCGAGGTACCTCCGGTACTCCGCAAAACTAGTGGTACTCATTTGAACCCAAATATATATATATATATATATATATATATATATATATATATATATATATATATTGGTACAAAGAAGGGTGACTCGACATCAAAGCTAGCAAGAAAATAGCTGAAGATACACAATCTCGAATGGATTATATATGTGGAGAGGGGCGACACGTGAGGCACGCTAGCAACAGAATAGCCGAAGATATGCCATCGTCTTCAAAATAAGAGGTACTTCTCTTGAACCTTGGTGTGTTACTTTTGTTGCATTGCATTACTATCTGTTTCTGATGATTATCGTTTTTCTGGTTTTGATTCTTCTTCCATTGTTGTTGTCTCTTCTTCATCACTCCCTCCACCTTTGAAACCATCTTCTCTGCAATACAAAACAAGCACCAAAACCTGTGTTTGAAAATGAAAAAAAAAAATTAATAATTGTGTGATTGTGCATGAAACAACAACCATTGTTTATATAGTCATTTTGAAGGAGTAAATGCCCTTGGTTTGAATGTAAATTACTTTAATGCCCTTTTGGACCACCACCCTGTAGAATTGTCCTCTTTTTATCTTTTTCCTTTTTGTTTCTTCTAACATTTGGCACTGGTATCATCTTTTACAAGAGACATTCAAACACCAGCAGTCCATATGGCCGGGTGAAGGTCTTTTTGGTCAATTTCAACTCCCACACCTTTCCATTTAAATTGTTTGTTTATTTAATAAATAATGGTTAATCATTTTTTATAAACATATATAGAGGTTTTTCAAGATTTGCCAAATGTCGATGAGCTAAAGTCATTAGCACGGTGTGAAATTGGTAAGTAACACATAATGCATATATGTCTGCTTACTGTACTGTAACAAGACAGAGAGTTGGTAGTCAATTGACTAATTTATTGTAGAAATAATACAAGTATTTAAAATGTTAGATCAAGATATATCACCCAAATATGAAAATATCAATAAAGGTTTCAAGATATCAATTTGTTTTCATTTATAATATTAAATCTGGCAAAAATTGCAAAATGACAAAATATCCTTAACTTTTATAATAATGAAAAATTAAATTAGGGTTAAGTACACATTTGACTATTTAATAGTCATTGAACAATATTTTGTACGCATTTGACCATTGAATTTTAGCTGGTCGTTCTATTTTGGAAAAAAATTAATTAAAGTTTAATGGTTAATGTGTAGTTTAGTAATTAAATATTTAAATGTATACAATTTTAATGATCAAATATATGTGTTTAAATATAATTTAATGGTTAAATGTAATACAAATTTAAAAGTGGATAATTAACCTATCAAATTAATACAAACATTAATTTATATGTGATGAATTTATTTTCGTATTATTCTTTAAAAGGTTAAAGGGAATTTTGTCATATATATATATATATATATATATATAAATTAATAATATAAACACAAAGTTGGTATTTAACATTATCTGGTAAAAGGGGCAAAACAGTTTCAACTGCCAGCTACATATTTGAAAGTTCATCCCACCAAAATTGAATGAAGAGGGGAAAAAGCACATGAGAAGAGAAGCTGTGAAAAAAGTTAAGACAAAACATCATCATGACACTTGTTACTTCTTGCATTTCAAAATTTTCACTCTTCCTCATACACTTATAAAAATAAAATATAAAATAAAAGCAAGTCTCCCGAAAATGCTCCGTGCCTAGGTTATTTTGTCGTTCGGGGGAAAAAAGATTATCAGTTTGAAAAAGGTCTAACGATAAAATTCGAATATAATCTCTATTCTGTATGATGATTACTGAATACGTTGTTTATTGGAAGTAAACAAGAAATTATAAGACTGAGTGTCTAGTAGTATCCAATATGCTTCATAACTAGATGGTTGATGGTTCATGTTTCGTTTAGTATTGTGTCGTGTATAAGTTTGTTGTGTTAAGGGAAAAGCAGAAGAAATTATATGTTAGTATTTGTACCATATCATTATACGTATACGAGACACAACTTGAAAAGCTTGAATATGAGTTTATCACATATAAATGTATAATGTTTACTTAAGGTATGTAAGATGCATACATGTACCGTTCGTATATACTGTTGTTTATTCTATTGATTTCTTAGTTAATGTGTTTATTTTTCTTGGATTTCTACCAAAATATAAAGAATTGAACAAACCTATAAATTAACACATGGATGGAATTCAGTTATTCTGTTCAATGTGTTTTTCAAAATAGATTTTATCACAACAAATGCACCCTTAGGGGTGTTTAATAAAAAAGAAATGGGATCGATAATAATAAATGAATTATATTAATAGAGAGTAAGACAACTCATATAATTTATAAATGTCTAAGTGAGTTACAAGTGACATATGTAAGATGTTACAAGTGACACTAGTTACTTATTTATTATATAACAAAGTTTGATATTCATGTATTATATGGATTGATTATAAAAAAAATTAATTTAAAAATAAAGATATATAAAATAGCATAAGTAATTAGAGTATTATATTTTGTTAACTATTCATTAGACCAGTTAGATTATACTATTATATTAGATTAGAAAAGATTGATTTGATTTGGATAAATCTATGTAATTGACATGTGACAAAAGAAGATGTTAATATGTAGCAAAGTTAATGATATGTTGATATGTGACAGATTTATAGATATCAACTAGAGATTTATAAATATGATTTTAATAAATGAAGACTGCCTGTTTCATAAAGTACCAGTTTATTTACTCATGCATTACATGTCATAATTTTTAATGTTATTATAAATTTATAAATAATATTAATAATAGTGAAATACCAATATCTAACTTGAGTGAATGAAGTATTCAAGCAATACAAATCTATCTATACTATTAAAAGAGTAATTATACTCATTTCTGGTGAAGCCACGTGTCGTCACCATGAATCGACACGTGACATTTATAGATTTAAAAAATAATAAAGATATTTAAATCAAATCTATCCAAATCTAATATAATCCACTTATAAATTCAAATCAAACAAAATCTAATACTCAACTAACTTATTAATTAAATCTATCCAAATCTAATATAATCCACTTTTAAATTCAAATTAAATCAAATCAAACAAATCAAATAATCTACTAATTTATTAATTATAAGATAATATAATAAAAGTTTATAAAAATATATAAGAAAATAATTATCATTCATATATATTTAGATATATACAAAATCAACAGGTCATAATAAATAATAATATCATCTTATATACTTTTGTTTAAAAAATAATATTTATATCTTTATTTTTTATTTATTATATTTTATATATATTAAAAATATCCGCGTAATATGCGGGTAATAAACTAGTTATAAAAGTAAAATACATGGTATGTAGATAAATAATTTAGGAATTTTAACTTCATAGATAGATAAGGTTACATTTATAAAAGTTTCTTGTTGATAGAAATAGTTGTCATACGACGGTAGTAAGATTTTATCAAAGTAGATAGATTATCATTCAACTAATAAATCATGAATACTTTGGAATTTATATATTAATTACTAAATTAAAACCTTTGGGAATTTCTAAATTAATAACTTTATAAGCATAATAAAAAATATTAGGAAATAGGATTTGGTTTTTTTCCTCAATCTAGAATCAGAAATTGAACCATACACAGGTATTTCTAGGTTGGTTTTACGGTTTTATTGGTCTTGAACGATTTTTACGCACCCTTAATTTATTTTACATATATGACCTACCCAAAATAGGAGATGCATTCATGTGAAACTTTGAGTTGATTAGTTTTAGACGTAGAATTTGGTCGGCATTCTTAACTTGTTGGGTCGTGTATATTGTATAAAAGGTGTGAAGTTTCTTCATCCATATAAGAAATCGTATTACATGGACTATATAAACAAGTCAATTAACAAGTATAAAGATCAGGATTGTCATATTTCCTATTGACATCTTGACACTCGATCCCGAAGAGTGTAGAGTGTTTCTCTCTTGAATTCGATCCCTAGTCCAGGTCTATCATACAAGATTAATAATGCTTGGTTTTTGTAAGGGTTATAGTAACAAAAAAGTCGCTCAAGTATAAACATTGTCTATCAACCATTTCCAAGTATTGATTTTTTTTTTTCATTTATGGGAAAAAAAATTTCATCTGAAATTTTTTAAATTTATGTTAAATTTGTCATATGCCACAACCAACATTTGATGAGTGGTAAATTATATGATTTCTATGCTAAAGGCCATTTGATCAAATCTAGAAAACATGCATAAATAATTAAAGTAACAAGCATATTACTTGTATGGTGGCAATTTCGGCCCGTTCAAGCAAACGTGTTGATGACCAAAAGTCATAAATTTTACATAATTCTGAAAAAAATTTCAAAGAACAATTTGTTTAATACACTATTTTATAAATTTTCCTTTCTTAAAAAATTATGTTAACTATCTTAGTTTTTTACGATGTGTTTATTTAATAATTTTGCATGTTTGGCCCGTTTGGTCAAAATTGTCACCCCTTACTTGCATCAATTAATATAGGATAAAGTATTAATAACAATACTTAAAATAAACGAGCGTAGGTTTAAAACATATTATTAGAAATATATGGCGATTTAAATGTTAAAATTTACGAATCAAAATGAAATATAAAACTTGTTATTACAATTTGCTAGTCAATTATTTGTCTAGAAATTAGTATGTCTATTTTTACTTGTAAAATAACTTTTATAATAAAACTTAGGTTTGTATATGGTTACTCAATTATTTTTAATGTATTAATTTGTGTGTTGCAAATACAATTATATTTTGCACTGTAATTTATGTATTTCTTGTAATTGAGTTTATTTTCATTCGTGAAATTTTTTGGCTCCGTTCCTGATTATAATGGTACATCATTCATGTCAAAAAGTAAGATGGGATTACTTGACGTTGATTTTTTAAGTGAGTTTATAATGAAAAAACCAACATGTTTTCATGTTTTCTGTGTTTTCGTCCCTTCATCCTATATTTTTTATTTTTTTCTCAAAAAATTTCTTAAGTTAATTTTTTCTTTGTGGTTTAGTGAAATTTGACTATTAAAATCTGATTTTTTCAATTTTAGAAAAACTCGATTTACTAATTATAATGGAAGTAAATTATTCATGTCCAAAAGTAAGATGGTATCACATGACGTTGATCTTTTTTTTTAAAACGATTTAAAAAGAAAGATATGATAACGATTGTCAATTGAGACAGTTATGCAGTGGTCCAATCAATAGTTTAAATTTAAAAACTGCTTTACTCAAATCAACAAGCAGCTTGCGTTTTATTTCTTTAGGCCCAATTTAATATATTTGGGTTTAATAGGCCCAAATGGTGACTCTACCAGTCTACCATCCAAATGAATGCCCTAATAACTTCGGTGTGAATTACATTTTTGGTCCCTAAATTTGACAAGATTTCTTGTTTTCATTTGTTTTTTTCTCTTTACCATTAACAATCTAACTATTAAATATTTTATTAAATGATTATTTTACCATTACTGATTTATTAGTATAGCTTAAATTGCATATTATTTGTTAACTTTTATATATATGTAAATGTCATATGTTATATCATGTGGCTCAAATTATTAATTTTTTAGACTAGATTATATAAATTATCTCTATGACATGTAGCTATGTATGATCTGTATTTTGTATCTAAATTATTACATAACCATCCCTGAAATAAAATTTTGTCACCCATTTAACCATTGGTGGCATTACTCATTAGATTTGTTCTTAGTGACGCGTCAGACTTATGGTAAGGATTTAAACAATGCATCTGACAATCACAAAGGGTCAAATAAATCAAAGAACGCGAACTGAACACACGTATGAAATCGATTCAAACACGTACACTAAACATACCTACATGATACAGAGTCAAACATATATTTAATGACTAAAACCTACAAAATTGTAACACCCTTTTCCGTAGACAGAATGAGAGCATTACTTTCAAACCTATAAACAAATAAATATGAGCATAACATAACACTAATCATCAGATAAAGACAAAGTGTTAACATTAGTTACAAGCTTCCACTTTTACATATACTAGATTACTAACCAATTTGATCCAAGAGACACCTCGTTTGTGAAAGTCATATTCTTAAAATCTTTGAATTCTCGTTTTCCATTTAAACACCTAAGGAAATAAACTTGCAGTTAAGCCAAATGTCATACGTGGATAATACAAATATACAAAGAAACAAATTGTTTTTGTTTTCAAAATAATTTTCAAACGCTTTTTAAAATCATTTGAGTACCAAACGTTTCCAAAACTAATTTAAATGAAAATAGAAACAAATCTTTTATAAACCAACTTCGCATAACAATTTATTAATCGAAGGAATATGACAAACTGAGCTAAATCAAAGCAAACCCCACTTGTCTATGGTTATTAGATAAACAAGGTCACAAAGATAATGTACATAGGACCTCTAGGTTCACATGTACCAAACAAACACGAGAGGATGCCTGGCACAAAAAAATAAGATATAAAAACAATAGATGATATTAATTACTTATAAGATATTGTAATTTGATTACAACTGTCCATATATATTTTGCAATATGTACACACTTAAAGTATATATAGAAATATGAGCATGCACAAACGAATGTTTCATGTCAAGTTATTTCTATATCTTCAAACATAAAAATGTGAATAATTAGGTTACGACTTCACACTTTTAAATGTGAAATTTTGACTAAAGTCTAAATGGTTTAAATATTCATGCTTCCACATTTTTAAGTGCGATAAATTTATCTAAAGTGAAAATTATTCAAAATTTCACGTATGAAATTTTTTTTTTCAAATCTTATATCACATTCCCTAATTTATTTCCATGTAGATTTTTCTTTAATTATACATTTATAAATATGGAGTTTTATAATTTAGTAATTTACGCACTTTTAAGTGTGATAAAAATAAAATTAATTTTACACGTTTTCACATTCCATGGAGATTTAGACCTTTTCTTTTGTAGTTTGTCATTTTTCATTTGTCAAACAAGTTATTTATTTTCATATTCTTATGATTTTATATTCAAACGCTGATTATTAAATTTTCTTGCAACATCCAGATGAAAATACCTAGGTATACATATTTCATGATATTTTGACTTATTGAATATAATTTTTGTTAGTTATATTTTTAATTATGATTTCATTTATATGTCATTTTACATTTAAAAGTTTCAGCTTCAATTACGTTGTCAAATACATGTATATTAATAAAAGTTACAACTACCGGTTCCATTGTTTCAACTATAAGCTACAAGTAAAAACTAAAAGCTAATTTTTATAAAAAATACTCTTGGTAGAACTTGTATATTTGAAATTTACATGTTATTTTGACGAAAATTAAAATCTTACAAAAATTCATTTTTTCTTTGAGTTTTATGTTCGAAATTTCATCCTCCATCATAATGTATATCCTTTGTAGTAAATTGCATAAGCTTCATTAATTTTAAGTTATGAAATAATAATTTAAATACCTTATCTTGTAATTTTCCTAGATAATTTCTTGAAACTGGTTTTAGCTTTATTATGTTAACTATCCACTATTACAAAATTCATAAAAGAGGGACTGCCACTAATAAAATTTCTATTATTTTTATCGTTAAAGACGTATAAATTAGTCAATTATATATATATATATATATATATATATATATATATATATATATATATATATATATATATATAGAGAGAGAGAGAGAGAGAGAGAGGTTTAATTGAGAACTTTTATGCACCGAGGCACCTCTAGGAACTTTTGTGCACCAAAGAATCAAATAATGGTGCACTAAGGGTATTCCTGGAATATTGTGTAACATCCCGAATTTGAGCCTGGTACGTAGATTTAATTTATTGGCTCATTATTATAATATTATTGCGTTGTTCAAATTAAATTCCGTTTCGTGGATTTAACGTGTCAAGATTGAGTGATACGTGTCTCCGGGTTAACAATTAGTGGATTATTATTATCACTGAGATCGTGGATTTAATTGGGTCCTAATGATATTAATTGTGAAAAGGTTGTATCGGGTCCGGGTTAACGGGTTCGGAACCGGTTAAAGATAGAGACGTATATATGTTGAGCCCTTTTATTCTTCTCCCTTATCCATTCATAAGAGAAAACCTTGAAAGTGTGTGTGTGTAAATTGTGTGGAGTTCAGCAGAAAAGTGAAGGCAAGGATTGGAGTTAAGGCTGCATCTTGTTTCCTCATCTTCTTCATAGTGTTCTTAAGAGTGTTCAAGGTAAGGGGCTTTCAATTTAGAGGTTTAAATTGTGTATATGTTGTGGAAAGTATGTGAGGTAGTTTCCTGATTATAAGAGACTGTTATATATTGATTTTGTGTTCAGTTGGGGTTAGAAATCGTGTGTAGAAAGGAGTATTACTCCTGGACAGCCATGAAAATCGCAGGTCAAGGTGCAGAGCACCGCTTGGTCGCGGCGCGACCCTCAGGGGCTTAGCGGCGCGAGCCGCAGCCTGCAGGGGAAATCCGGCTTGATCATTTGGGGGGAGTTTTGGGGTTGTTATTGGTTGGGTTCCTTCGGGATATTGTCGGATTGAATTATTTGGGATTTTGGGTCTCGGTAGGAATCTCGTAAAAGAGTTTCGGAGATCGGTTATCCGTTCGGGAATGTGTTTCGGGTTTAAATTGATTGCGATAATTATGTTTGATTTGAGTTGCGTGGCTATTGAGTTTGTGTTAATATGTGGGATTCGTGACGGTTACAGGTTCTAGCCGATCACGTGTTGAGACGCGTTAGAGTTTCGGATTTCCAATCGAGTTTCGGGTAATCGGTGAGTACTCGAGTTCTTTTCAAACGCACGTGCATTCTTTCGAGTCATCTACGTGATTGTGATATATATATGTGCATGAGATTGTGATAGCGCGCAGGTATGAGTTTCTCTACCTTATACGTGCTATATGTGTTTGAATTGCAGGTGTCCGCGATATGTGGTCGCACAGGCTGACTGTCCCTAACCAGTCACGAGATATGAGACTGTATATATACAGCAGTGATATTGCCAGGTCGCTCCTGTGCCTATTGAGTAGCTACCCGCTGCTGTGTGCGGCCTGTTAGCTGGGGAACGGCGTCCCCTTTTGAGCAGAGATACGTGTTATGCATCGAGTTGCATATGTGTGATGAGATATATGTGTTGTGTATGTTATATGTGCTTACCTGCAGTGTCTAACCCTCGCGTACTCACGAGCTGTCCAGCTTATGTTTTCGAGTCTTCCGTGTCTCAGGCAGCCATACAGTGGGACCGCAGTCGCAGCAGCAGCAACCGAAATAGTTCAGTGATCGAGGGTGCATGTTGACTTTTGTTATTAGACTTCAGGCGTTGCCGTTTGTATTTTGTATCTAGCTTCTGTATGTCAGCTATCAGTTGTGATGTATAATAGTCAGTGCATGACAGTTACTTCAGTTATGTGTGTACTGCTTCAACATGTGACTTAATGTATGACTTCTGTGTTAAAGTTTTAATTAATAGTGTTTTCCGCTAATCCTGTGACATGTGCATTATGAGACGCTTGCGTTATTGCCACTTGTGTATTGTATTGACGTGGCATTTGTGGTGAGAATGCGGGTGTTACATATTGAATATGTAAAATCAAATATATGGAATTAATTGTAATATGTAAATTAGAAATAAATAAGGAATAAATATTCAAAAAAAAGTAACCACCTCCTCGTATCTCTCTCTTTCTTTCTTTATTCTCTCTCTCCCCCCAACCGTATCCACCACCACCATCACCTTTGTTGTAACCACCTCTCCACCGTATATCTCTCTCTCTCCACCGTATGCATTGAGGAACCCCGCCAACCGCCGTCGCGATGATGATGAACATGACGAACAAGAGATGCAACTGATGATGAACAATACGATGAAACACGATGAACATGAAGAACACGATGAACGAAGAAGATGATTATGAACACGTTGATGCATCCATTGGAACAATGATGTTGATGAATAACAACGATGCACCATGATGAACACTATGCATAGATGAACGATGATGATAAACGATGAATACGAAGATGATGAACGATGATGATAAACGATGAATATGAAGATGATGGTTAACAGTGATGCATCACGAATTGTATAGATTTTGTATAGATAAAACCGATATGCATCACGAATTGAACGATTAATATGAAATGCATCAATATCTCCATCATTCTTTTTGAAGTTGTGTGACTTTTGTTAAATTTGGAAGTGATCAATTGAATTTATTTTAACATTTATTATTTAGTTAATTGTTAAAATATTGAATTTAATGAGGTATGCACAATACCCAAAATGCCCTTCCATGTTTTTTTTGTAATGCACAAGATGTATAAAATTGTCCAATTATTTACCCTTTTGTCATTTAATCTAATCCATACAATTCTTTGATCTAATGGATGATGTAGGTTTATTTTGTACCTCGATGCACAAAAGTACTCAATTGAACCTCCCTCTCTCTATATATATATATAGGGGTGAGTTCAATGGAAAACAACTATGCACGTGAAAACTATGGAAACCTACGCATAGCGTCCGATTTGGTGCATTTCATGAAAAAAACGGTGACATGATCGTAAATAAGGTGATGCATCACGTGAGATTTTGATGCATCACGCGGGAAATTTGATGCATCACGTGGGATTTTGATGCATCACGCGGGGAATTTGATGCATTTGTTGTGGTGCAGTGCGGTTTTCACAAGTTTTCAGGTGCATGATGGTTTTCCATTGAACCTCTCTCTCTCTCTCTCTCTCTCTCTCTCTCTATATATATATATATATATATATATATATATATATATATATAATATTCTTCGAGATATTATCACTCATTATGCAGCATACTAGAATGTTTAACCTTTAAAAAAGTTTTAATTTTTTCCATAAACATGTTCCAATTAACATTATAAAGATGATATGTAAATTTCACGTACATTCACATCTCCGAACTCCTTATGTGTACATATGCTTACATAAATTTGCATATATGTGAATATACAATTATATAATGCATGATTTTGTGCACTTAGAATGTGTGAAATTTATATATCATCTTTGTAATGTTAATTAAAATATTTTTATGATAAAAAAAGGTATTTTTTACGAGTAGAAACTTCTGGTGCGCTGAATAATATGTGTTTCTCGCTGTAACCTAAATGTATATATGTGTGTATATAAAATGGAAGTTTGGGAAGTTTTTCTCCCGTTTAGTTTATGTATTAATATGTAACAATGAACAGGAGGATTTTAACGTCTGGGATAAGAAGTCGAAATCAATTAGGCAAGCAATACTCATCCACTCTTTAAGTTGGTGTCGATTAGATGAGGTTCACATGTTACATCTTATTAAATTTTTTAAAAGCAATAATAACAAGGGTTTATTATCTTATAATAAAAGAAAACTAATTTATTACCCGCGTATTACGCGGATATTTTTAATATATATATATATATATATATATATATATATATATATATATATATATATATATATATATATATATATAATAAATTAAAAGGTAAAGATATAAATATTATTTTTTTAAACAAAACTATATAAATATATATATGAATAGTAATTATTTGCTTATTGTCACATCCTTGCTTTAAAACACGCTTGCTTATCCCAGGAATAATAATAAATGCAATAAGCTAAATAAAATATTACAATAAGTTATGCATTACACGTGCTACAAGGTTACAGTAGTAAGTTGCTAAAAACATCACAATTTAAATAAAAGCAGCTACCCATAACCCAAGGCATCATAAAGCTATACCACAAGCTGAAAGTGAGCTAAGTCCTCTGGGTTGATCAGAAAATAGACCTAAGCAGAAGGTCCAACTTGCTCTTTACCTTTTCCTGTAAAAATTTGTGAGTAGCAACTGTAAGCTAATTGCTTAGTAAATAAACAGATATTCATGAATGCATGTAAAATATGAGGCGAAAGTGCCTATAAAGGCTGTTATGCTAGTTTGCTTGCTTGCTTGCTTGTTTGCTTAATACCCAGAAAGAACGCTGCACAATTGAGACATTTCACGCAGAAAGGAGATGCCACCACTAGGGGTTTACCGCTGACAGATGATCAATCTGTGATGCGGGGCTAGCTACCCGCATAATGCTCAAGGGATAGTGGTGAACATCAGAATTGCTTGCTCGTTAAATATAATGCTTATGATATGCACAAAGAAACGTTAACACAAAGTTTGCTGTATAGTATGCAGAACAATAATATGCTGATAGCAAATAAATATGCACATTAATAGATCAGATGTAAGATCCGGCTAAGCTGGGCACCACCTGTACCACAGTGTTCGCCTTCACTCACAAAAGTCTATTGAATTCCAAAGAAGTCATATAGAAGCAAATTATGTCTCAATTTCATATAAAACATGTAAACAAGAATAACTGTTACTCACAGTACTGTTTATGCTTGCACTGGCTTTTCTATGCTTTATATTGCTCTGAAACGCTTGCACTTGCTTATCTAGGCTTTAATATTGCTTTGAGACGCTCTGGCACTTTTAAATAAGCTTTAACACATTCTGGCACTAGCTTTGGCTCATAAGTGAACTATTCGCTTAAATCTTATATCGTGCGTGCAACGAAGTGTCTGTAATTAATATTACAGAGTACATAATAAATTAATAAAACTAGCTTGTAATTTTTTAGAGGTATTGCAAAAATATTAATGCTACGTGTTTTGTAGTCTTTAAATATAATTAAGTTTGGTCGATGGCCACTTAATTGTGTTCTACCCATTAATTTTGTTCCATGATACTTATGCATATAAAATTCTCTTATATATAAAATATATGTATAATTAATTCTGCTTTATATCTATATATATATATATATATATATATATATATATATATATATATATATATATATATATATATATATATATATATATATATATATAGGTTCAATTGAGAACTTTTATGCACCGAGGTACAAAAGTACCCATATCATCCATTAGATCAAAAAATTGTATGGATTAGATTAATGACAAAAGGGTAAATAGTTGGACAATTTGATGCATCTTGTGCATTATAGAACCAAACAAGAAAGGGCATTTTGGGGAATGTGCATACCTTATTAAATTTAATATTTCAACAAATAATCAAATAATAAATGCTAAATAAATTCAATTGATACATTTCCAAATTTAACAAAACGTACACAAATTCAAAAAAAGATGATGGAGATCGATGCATTTCATCGTAATCGTGTTTATTTATGCATCGTGTTCAAAAAAGATGCATTTAACAAATAAATACACAAATTTTATTTATGCATCGTGTTCAACTTGTTCATCATTCATCTATGCATCGTGTTCGTCGTTTATATTCTTCATTCATCTATGCATCGTGTTCAACTTGTTCATCATTCATCTATGCATCGTCATTGTTCATCATCCATTTATGCATCATCATTTTTCGTTGTTCGTTGTTCATCGTTCATCATCCATCTATGCATCGTTATTGTTCATCATCCATCTATGCATCATCATTATTAATCGTTCATCATCCATCTATGCATTGTGTTCTTCATAATCATCATCGGTTGTATCTCTTGTTCATGTTCATTATCATCGTTGTTCATCGTTAATCTTCATCTTCAAATCATCATCACTATGAAAATCATGAAGAACACGATTAAAGAGAAAAGGAGAGAGATAGAGATAGAGAGAAATGAGGAGGAAAATTAGGAATGTAGTTAATATGATATTTTAATTCAAAATGTAACTCCTAATTATCTTTTAATGACTTTTAGATATAAATTAATTATCATATCTTTAGTTTTCCCTAAATACCCTTAGTGCACCCTTGATTGATTATTTAGTGCACAAAAGTTCCTAGAGGTGCCTCGGTGCATAAAAGTTCTCAATTGAACATATATATATATATATATATATATATATATATATATATATATATATATATATATATATATATATATATATATATATATATATATACTCTTTTATTAGTATTCATTATAGATATATAGATTAGCTAACTTATTAAGTGTACTATTTATATCAATTCATATTTTCATTCAGATTTTTTAGAATTGATAAAAAGAATTGATAATTTCTTATAATTGCTACTAATAAGTAATAATAATAGAAAATTTTAAAGAATAAAAGTAAATTTTAAATTCTATAAGTTAGTTTAAATTTTAAAATCAATACTTTTGTAGAATATTTATGAATGAAAACATATGAAATATATGATGGAATAATTGTATCTAATTTGTCAACATTTTATACTTAATATGATTTAACTAAAAGAAGTTATGTTATATTAATAAATAAATATTTGTTTTAAGATATAAATTATACAAATTTATTACAATTATTATATGCATGTTTCGAATTTTAAAGACAATAATATGTTTTAGTTATTAGCAACCTATTGGTTAATTGCTTTTAATATAATAAATTGAAGTGATTAATGTAAGGAAATAAATTAGTAAAGAAATAAAAAAGGTTATTTATATATTTTTTAATTATTTATTTAATTAGGAAAGAAAGATAAAATGACATATGTATAATTATTGATTTTAATTAAGGGTATAAGAGACATTTCATAAATAATTATAAGTTGTCATTAATCTGGACCATTGATTTCTTTCCATCCAATGGTCAAGAAACTCCAAGTGGTTTTCTTATTATATATAGTATAGATGTTTTTGCCACATGACGCTACCTTAGAGCTCAATTTTATTAAATTTCCTGTCTTTTTTCCTAAAATATAATAACCCTTATTTTGGTAACACATGTCATTTAATTAATTAAATTAAAATTAATAAATAATCTTTATTATTCTATTTACCTAAAATAATTTAAAAATATCTTTTGTGTACAATTAACTTTTTCTAAATATCAAAAAACTAAAATTTAAAAAATATTGATAATTAAATAAATTTGTATGTATAATCATTGAAATAAAATAAATAATTTTATAAGTTATAAAAAATAAAAAATTTAATAAAATAATAATCTTTTTTCATATTCGGGGAAAAAAATTTCGAATCATTATCATTTTTAAAACCTTGAACAATGAAAAATTATAATTATAATATAAACATCTTATGATAAAAGAAAATAGTTATTGCCACATGACGCAACTTTAAAGCTCCAATTTATTGACATTTCCATATTTTTTTCAAAAGTAAAATAACATTTATTTTGATAACACATGTCATTTAATTAAATAAATTAAAATTGATAAATAATCTTTATTATTCTTTTTACCTAAAATAATTCATAAATATCTTTTGTAATACACTTTAACTTTTTTTAAAATATGAAGAAACTAAAAACTAAAAAAATACTGATAATAGAATAAACTTTTATGTCTAATCCTTGAGATAAAATAAATAATTTTATAAGTTAGAATTTAAAATTTTAAGAATATAATAATCTTCTTTTCATACTCGAAAATAAAATAAATTCTATTCAAACTTATAAAAGTATAAGGAATTATTATCGATTTGAAAATCTTGAACAATGACAAAACTAAAAATATAATATAAACAATATATAAAAAGTTATTACTATTCATACATAATTAAAGTAAATGATGAAAAATATTATTTGACAAAGTTGACTTTAATACTTGAAACATAAAATAATTTATAATAATCATTTATTATTATTATCTTTCTAAAAATCTAACCCATGTAATATATGGGTAATATACTAGTTATGAAATAAACTAACATGTTTTTTCACGGTTTTTACTATTTTCGTCCCTTCATGTTGTTTTTTTTTTTCATAAAAGTCTTCAAGTTAATTTTTTTCTTTTTGGTTTTGTGAAAAATGGATATTAGATACCGGTTTTTCAGTATCTAAAAACCCAGTTTAATAATTAAAACCGGGGTCTAATAGTCAAATTTTCACAAAACTATAAAAATAACATTGAGGGACGAAAACGCAAAAAACGTGAAAAAATGTTGATTTTTTTCATAATAGACCCTAATAACAAATAAAAAAAATGAATTTGATTTCTTAGTTTATTCGTAAGATATTATTGTATTTGAATTAAATTCGATATCAAGACTTCAAGTTATATATATAAAGTTGAAATTTAGGTCCTATCTTATTATGTTAATGACATTAAGAGTGTGTTTGGTACAGAGAATTATGTTAATGACATTAAGGGTGCGTTTAGTGATACTCAACTCGATCCGTCTCGATTACATCTATACTTAAATCCACCAGGATAGTTATTGCGTAAGCTCAAATATGCTTGGTTTTATATTGTGGTTAGTTGTATTCGTAATCCGTGTTTTCTTTTTCATAGTTGGGTTATAGTTTAACAACCTATGTTTATGTGTAATTGGTTTTAGTTTCTTGTTGAAGTTATCCCTCTCAGTAACAAATCTCTTGTGTATTTTGGTTAGACCACGTATTTAAGGTAGGGGTGTCAATTCTGACACATTCAAGCAAATGAGTCGAACGGGCCGATTACCGAAAGACAAATATGTAACATACTTTTGAATTTTTTTTTCTAATACATCATTTTCTAAAATTTATTTTTTAAATATAATAATGTCTAGCTTACTTTTTTTCAACGATTCATTTTGATCATTTCGTCTGTTTGACACGTTGGATCGAAATTGCCACCCATAGTTTAAGGCTTTAAACATTAAACTACATCAGGATTTAATAATGATTTTAACATTTTGAATTTAGCATAAAAAATGTGTTGGTATAAACTTTAAATTTGGGAAGAATTTCATATATGTCATTGTAAAATTTCATAATTATACATGTATCTTTATAAAAATTTTTATAACACATATATCTATCTAAACTTTTAGAATTATCATATATATCAAAATGTCTAATTTATTACTATCATATCAGGTAAAAATTAAAACATTATATTTAAATTCTCTCATTAATTAAATTCATATTAATTTGTAGTAAAAGAATCAATTTTAAAACCAAACATATTCCTAGTTAAACTTTTCATAAAAAACGTAAATGGAATGAATTCAAACACGTCATTTGTTTTTTTTTTTTTTTTTACATTATTTGATCTTTTTCGAGTGATATTAATGAAGATTTTCTTTAATTGTCACTTAAATTTTTATACAAAATTGGATTTACCATTTAATGTGATTTATTCTTTGTATACATGTAAACAATTAATGACGATAAGTTGGTGTCAAGGTGTAATTGTAGCCATACAACGTGTGTAGCATTAGACGTACATGCTAGATACCAATCGTTTTTTCGGCTTTAGAAAATCGTTGAGTTTTTTTAATTGGGGATTTGGAGATATACTTTGGAAATTTAACTAACAAAAGAATTTTTTTTAAAACTTTTAAATGATTTAATAATAACAATTAGATATTTGGACGTACATAAACAATTTTAAAAATTTAAAAAGATACATGTGTAATAAAAAGATTTACAGAAGTATATATTATAAAGTTTTGTAAGAATTGTACATGGAATTTTCATTTAATGGTCTAATCATTATTTTACCTAAAAAGTCTACCGGTTATTAATAATGATTTAGTTGATCAAATTTTTTGAAGTAAAAACTATTAAAGGATTTAATAAAAAAATTAAAGAATTTAATAAAAAAATAACTTCACGGTTTTTTTTAGATAAAAATCTTTTTTATTTTCTTTTAATAATTCCATGATTTTATCCCGCTTCCAGCCTAGGAATGGCAACGGGGCGGGTTCGGGGAGGGGATTAGTCCCCCCGTCCCCATCCCATTCACATTGGGTTTCTTATCGGGGATCCTCATCGGGTCCCCACGGGTTTCGGGTCGCCAATGGATACCCAATAAGACTCAATTACTCGTTAGTGTCTTTCGTTTTCCGTTTAGATATACAAACCCGAACCTAAAACCCGTCTGAAAAATTAAAATTGATAAACTTTCAAACGATCTCATATATATTCTAACAATAAAAGATAAAAATTTATATGAAACATAACCAAATAAAACTAAATAACAACACACTTGCATTATCGTAGATAAAGAATAACGATACAATTACATTAACAAACAAAATTACGTAGATATTAGTCATATATTATTATATATTTATAACATAATTAAAGAAAGAATGTATATCTATGTGTGTGTCTATATATATATATGAAAAATAATATAAGTACTATCGGGGCGGGGCGGGGATTGGTCCCCCCATCCCCAACCCGTACCCGATAAGATCTCCAAACTCGCCCCGAAAAGTTCGAGTTTCGGGTTTCTCCATCGGGTTCGGAGGTTTTTGCCATCCCTATTCCAGCCTTCCGAATCCAGAAGCATCCTGCGTATGTCTCTCCCAGGCACGCCAGATCACTACATCCTATCGGTCGGGTCAACAAGTGAGATCATGGCTTAGTCCCGATGTTCTCATGCACCCGCATCACACCTGATCCTGACTCCCTAAAACCCACCGGACTTCTCGGTCACCGGTTAGAACCACTTATTAAACCCCACTACAAACCTCTCTTCCTCTCGCCATTGTTCATTTCTTTGTCCTTCTATTCTATCCTCAACAACACCAATTCTAATACCTTCTTTTAATCTTCTACAAGCGTCATGGGTACGCCAAATTTAGTAATATTCATGATAATTTTCAGTTCTTCTTTTTCTTTCTTCTGATTTTGATCTAACGTGCTTTGTTTTTTCATTTTAATTGTTGGATTCTGTTAATGTTCAGCCAAGATCAAGATCGGAATCAACGGTACTAGATCTTGTCCCTTTTCAACTCCTATAAAGTTTATGTTTCACCGTTGTTCTTCTCGGATGATTTGATGTTGGTTTAATCTTAAAATGAACATGTAGGGTTTGGAAGAATCGGCCGATTGGTGGCTAGAGTAGCTTTGCAGAGAGAAGATGTTGAACTTGTTGCTGTTAACGATCCGTTTATCTCTGTGGATTACATGGTTTGTGACTTTATTGGTTTTTATGTTGTCTAGTGTAGATCGGGGTTTTTGGAGGGTTTTGTGAACTAATTGTTTAAAAACTTGTTCAGTAGATGATAGATCTGTGGATTTATGGTGTTTTTGAGTTTAAATTTAACTTTGATCATGATTTGGTTGCAGACATATATGTTTAAGTATGATAGTGTTCATGGTCAATGGAAGCATCATGAGCTTAAAGTGAAGGATGACAAAACCCTTCTTTTTGGGGAGAAACCAGTGGCTGTTTTTGGTTGCAGGTGCATCTCTTCGATGTCTAATTTAGTAATATTCGTTGTGATTTTTGTTTTGAAATTAGGGTAACTGTTTAGCTATTTATTGATTGATTCTTGTCGTGAAATTTATCGAAGGAATCCGGAAGAAATCCCATGGGCCGAAACTGGAGCCGAGTACATCGTGGAATCCACTGGAGTTTTTACCGACAAGGACAAGGCCGCCGCTCATCTCAAGGTATCTGATATGATTTTGTGATCTAGAGTTTGAAGTTTGTTTTTTTGGTGATCTATTGTCTTTATTTATCATGCAAATTTTCACGGGTTAAAAGGACTTGTCCTCGTTTGTGATGGTTGAATACTTGTGATAAAAATGGAAAAGATGGTGTTATTGTTTCTCACAAATGGCTATTGAATTTTACACTGAACTAATGGTTGGATATGCGTCTAAATTGAACTTAATCAGTTTTTTAAGGGTCTGGAGAAAGAGTGATTATTGTCATCCTTGTTTTCTGATTATAAGGGATGAAATAATCTTATTTGAAAAATCTTGTAAGTTGTCACAAAGTTGATTTTTGAAAGAATCATGAAAGTATGCGTCTGTCTTAAACTTTAACTATCTGGTTATCTAAATTTGATTCTTTTAAGTCATATCTATGATCACTTTCAAAATGCATGTAAAAACACACTCCAAATCACTTCCATTTGTAAAATTTACTGCCATAAGGTTCATATTTTGTAAAATTAACATCTTTTGATGTTGTATGTTTAGGGTGGTGCTAAGAAGGTTGTCATCTCTGCACCTAGTAAGGATGCACCCATGTTTGTTGTGGGTGTGAACGAGAAGGAATACAAGTCGGACCTTAACATCGTCTCGAACGCTAGCTGTACCACCAACTGTCTTGCCCCTCTTGCTAAGGTTCTTGTTCATTATTCAAGAATTCAATTAGTGACATAGTGTTTTTCTTTTTATTTTCCCTGAGCCTTTAGCCTGAAGTTGGATTCATTTTATTTGAAACCATATGCATGATGCAGGTTATAAATGACAGGTTCGGTATTGTTGAGGGTCTTATGACCACCGTGCACTCCATCACTGGTAGGTTTTGTTAATCTCTTGATATGAAGGTGGTTTCTTTTGTATGCGTGGGGTTGTCTTTGACTGTTTTTTCTATGATTCAGCCACACAGAAGACTGTCGACGGCCCATCAGCCAAGGACTGGAGAGGTGGAAGATCTGCTTCATTCAACATCATTCCTAGCAGCACCGGTGCTGCAAAGGTATTTAATTTTGAAATGCAAGCCGCTACTGTGAATTTGTCAGGATCTTGGTGGCAAAGTGTAATGTTTTCATTCAAATCTTCAATAGGCTGTAGGAAAAGTTCTCCCTTCATTGAATGGGAAGTTGACCGGGATGTCCTTCCGTGTCCCGACTGTGGATGTCTCCGTTGTTGATCTCACTGTGAGATTGGAAAAGGAAGCCACCTATGATGATATCAAAGCTGCCATCAAGTAAGTGTGCTGTCGGTACATAATCTTTTTGTTGCAGTTTTTTTAACGATGTACGATGGTTATAGTGTATTCTTGTTTTTGTGGTTTACAGGGAGGAATCCGAGGGAAAGCTGAAGGGGATCTTGGGTTACACCGAAGATGATCTGGTCTCCACAGACTTTGTGGGAGACAGCAGGTAAGGAAGTAGGGGGTGGATGTGTCTTTGTTCTTTTTGCAGGATTCTTTAAGAAATGGTTGGACTATGTGTGGTTGTGTTGTTTCTATTATTATATAAATCGGGCAAAAGGTCTTTTTAGCGGACCACTTGTGCATATATGCGCAAGTAAAGAAGGGGGGGCATCAAACTTACAAGTGGTATGGTGTGTGATGTTACAGGTCTAGCATATTTGATGCAAAGGCTGGAATTGCATTGAATAAAAATTTTGTGAAGCTTGTTTCTTGGTATGACAATGAGTGGGGCTACAGGTATTATATTATCTCCATCCTTTTGTGTCTGTTTTTATCCTCAATCACATATGAATGATATCTTAATAATTGGTGTTTAACGATTCATTGCAGTACCCGCGTGGTTGATCTGATTGTTCACATGGCATCTGTTGCTTAAATTTTGGGAAGCAAACTCTTACCCAGCCTTTTGAGTCTTTTTGGTGTGTTGAATAGGTGAAGAAGTTTAATTTTTGGGTCATGGGGGTCGATAATAAACTGCTGGGTAGGAGTGGTGAATAAGGTTGATTGGGTAGAAATCAATCTAGAAGCACTAGGAGCAGGCAGAGCTACCTTTTTCTTGTTATATTTTTTTGGTGTTATGTGTTGTTACGTACTGGAGTGAGCTCCTTTGCTTACACACTTTTCAGACATTTTGTATGAAACTTCCCTTTTGGTTACTGTTTATTGTGTCGCTAAGGATTGTGCATTTATTTCATATTTAGAAGTAAATCCAAAACAAGGGCCATATGATTTTCTAAAGATTAGTTGAGACCAAACAGACCCAGGTCCCCTAAATTCTGAGGACTTGGGCACCCTGTCCTGTTGACCAATGGAGATGATTTCAAAGAATATTGGTGTTAGGCAAAAGCAAAATTTAACAGTAAAATTTTTAATACATGAAAAGATTATAATATTTAATTTTAATTAAAAAGTGAAGGTAAATTAAATATTTGATGATTTTTTTGATAAAAAACATTTCATGATCATTTTCTGGTTGGCATTGTATTTCATGTATTTTTTTTCCGTAAAATAGAGTTTTATGTTCCTTGTTCTGTAAGACATTGTAATGTCTTTAGTGTAAAAGTTTGAATATTGGGATTTTCTGTTGTCTATTATAAAAGATTAAAATGGGTGGTCTAATTGGACCCTCAAAAATTTCATTGGACCCCATGGATGTATGTGGTGGTTGTTCAAAAGATGTGTGTGGGGCAATGGGTCCAAAGAGTATAACCCAAATAAAAGGGTCAACTATGCTAGAAAGAAAAGATACTATGATGGAAAGAAAAATAAGATACCACTCAGAGAATTCATAATTTTCTTGGGGGTATCTTTTGTACTTTTGATACAACATTACAAATAAGATAAATTATTAGTTGGTGTAAAAGTGCGGGTTTTAGGGATGACACCAGTGCGGATTCGGGGTGAAAATTCTTCATCTCGTCCCTGTTAAAATAATCGAGGGGTTTTAATGGGGATTTTCGTCTGGTAGGCGAAAAAATCACGGAGATTCAGGGAACCCTTTTATAACAAACGTTTAATTAAACAGTGAAATTTTATTTCGAGATCATTGTTAAACTTAAACGAGTGAAATTTATAGTTATTCAAACCATAAACGTGTACAAAAAATAAATAAAATCATAAACAAAACAATTATAAACTTACAATTATATATATGTGTACAAATATATAAAATAATTATTATTATATAATATAAATATAAGAATAAGTTAAATATATAATCTAAAATATAAATATTATTTTTATGTAAATAATAAACATGTTCTTAATCGGTATTTTGATCGGGTGGTTAATCAGGTTATTAGGACGGATATTATAAATCTCATCCTCATTTAAAATGATCAGGTTTAAAGAAAACCTATTCCACTTTAATCGGTTTCCGTTTTTCTAATTAGTTTCGGTGTGTTTTTTTTTTTTTTTTTTTTTTTTTTTTTTTTTTTGCCATCCACCCTTAGAAAGTGGGAGTGTATATTCAGACTTTACATGGTTTGGTTGTAACCTTAAGTTTGTAGGGTTAGGATAATGTATGTGGTTTGAATTAATCAAATATCTTTCTTTCTTGGAGAGGATAGGATAAGGACAGATCATCACAGAAGATAGTTGACCAAGCCCATCAAGGCTTTTGGACTTTTGGCCCATTGTTTCCTTTTGAGCATAGTTGAATTTACGGTTTCTCTTTGCTTTTCATTTGGGTCGTGTTATATGTCTATCTTCGTCACTTTAATCTTTACTAATCATACATTTTCTCGTCTCACATATCTTTTGTTAATAAAATAGATATGCTGATTAAACTTAATTATCCTTCATATTAACAAAATGATGTGATTAGTAGTAAAAAGAAGATGTGCATATTAATACTCCTTTCACCTCAAATGATCAACATACTTTTCGTCGTCACCAAATTTTCATATGAGACATTCTGTTAATCCACTTTGACATTACATCTCTATACCCTCATGAGATGAAAATCATTCCATACATTTATAATAGTCACACAGGACAAACGTACAACCCATATATAACAATAAAAATAAAGATCCAAGTGAGTCCGTCCTGGGCGAGCGATAAGTGTGCAGCAAGCGAGTCCGTCCCGGATGAGCGATCACGTCACTGTTCTTGTTTCTTTATTTGTTTGTTTGTTATATTCTTTGATTAATTTATCTTGAAAAAACAATAATCAAAAGACTAAACCAATAAAAATATGAACATATAATGACTTTTGTTGTCTATATGTAATTAAAAAGGAAGAATTGATTGAAATAACAAGCAACTTTTCTCTTTTATCTTATTATAGCAATCTTGCAAGTTTTGTATCAAATAAAGAAAGCAACTCTTTGTTCTTTCCCGATTATAAGCATTTAACTGGTAGACAACAAAAGTTAACTGGTAAAAAAAGTTATATATAGGAGTTATTGTTTGAAACAACAACCTACTTTTTATTTTCTTTCTTATTGTGGCAATGTGATTTAGTTTTTTACCATTTAATATATTGTTTGAAATAACAACCTACTTGTTGTTTATCGGTTAAATGCTATAATCGGAAGTAAAGCAAAAGTTGGTTCCATTATTTGAGACAAATTTTACAAGATTGTTATAATAAAAATAAAGAGAAAAGTTGATTGCTATTTTGAGTAAATTTTCATATTAAAAACTATCTTACTTTTACATTTTTTAATAGTAAAATTATTATAATTGATTGAATATCGTTTGAAGCTTAACAAATTACCTGTTAACAACGTACAAATAGAAATGACGATTTAAGCATAAAACTTTTATGTGTACATTTTTTCCTAATAAGTTGATGTATTGTTCAAAATTAACTGTTTTTATTAGTTCAATAATAAGAGTTCTTTCTATTTGTTATCTTATTTACGTTATTAGTTATATATAATCAACATTCTAATAAATTAATAATGCTAATGCATACCATGCATATTCTTTTCATTGCTCAAAATCCTAATTTAATATGTATTAATGTATTATTATTATTATTAAAATTGAAATAAAATTCGGTTGTTAACATCATATCAATGCTAATTATGAGAATAAATTCCCAATAACAATTATTCATGAGGATTAATGTGTTATTGAATATGTTGATACCCGTTATCAAATAAAACTCTATATATATGGTTACAGTCTTACAAACCAATGATATAGTTGTAATACTTACAAGCTTAAGCTACTTTACTCATTTTCTTTTGTGTTAATCTCTTTAAACATGAAACAACCTTCATTAAAGCTAGTGTTCATCGTCATGTTGTTTCTTTTCTTCACCGGTTCGTACTCAAATCATTTTTATACTTTTCGAATTCTCGATTTGTTTTGATTTTTCATTGATGAAAAATATTTTTTTTGTTTTTGTTTTTGTTTTTGCAGATTGTCATATAACGCATGTTTTTGCAGACAACGGTTTAGTAGCTGATCAAGAAGTGCAAACTAAGAGCAATGATGGCAACGTGAATAGATCGTTGCTTGACAATTCTTGTGATAAGGATAGTGATTGTCATATCATTTGTCGATTTGGTTTGAGGAAGTGTCTTAACCACGTTTGTTTGTGTTTATATAGGTAATTTATTATATAGTTAGTCTCTTAAATAATGCATCGTATAGAAAAACGATATTGTTTATTATAGGTTAGTATGTGCTTCATAGAAATTTGGAATGAACATTTTGTAGTTTCTAGAAATCGTTGCTAGTGAATGGTTATATAAAAATATGTTTTTCGACATGTATTTGAGTTAATTTTGCATAAGCTAGGAAGAGCAACAAGGATTTGCCTCTTCTTCTTCTTCTTTTTTTTTTTTAAAGCCTAATAACCATTTTATCCATGAGTTACCACTTTAAATTAATTTATTAATACATACCAATTTCCTTTTTGGTACTTTAATAAACTTAAAATGCAAAGTCTAATACATCAAAACCAATAATTTGAATAAAAGATAGAATTACAATTTACAAACCATAAAATTCGGGTAACACTTGTAATTGTTATTCTTTAATTCTTATTTATTAATGAATTTCAATACTCTTTTAAAATGTAAATCCAAACATCTCGATAATAATAACAATCTTTTAGTTTCAATATGTTAGCTACAATAAGTTTTCACCGATAAATACCTTTTAAGATATCCTAATGAAAATTTGATCAAATCATTGCAATAATTTTGATCCTTTGATGATAGACAAGAAGATCATGGGAAAATGTCATAAAATGGCTATATAACTTTAAGGTTTGCTCGTTTAGAGTATTGTATTTTTTTTGGTTTCTTGTTTTACATATCAAAATTTTGATAGTAGCCATTTTGATAATTAAAGTTTTAGTACATTGGTTTTCCTAATCAAACCTTTTGTATTGTTCTATTTTGGTGATCAAACTTTTTATAGAATATATAATTTTGATAATTTTTTTGTGACTATTATTGAAAATGGATCAGAGTGAAATTTTAATACCTAAAACATAAAAAAGAATTATAATATCTAAAATGAACTTGAAAATACGTACATATCTATTCACCAAATTTTGATATGAGACAATCTGTTCACCCACAAGACATTACATATCCCATACATTTATAATAGTCACACAGGACAAACGTACAACCACAAATAACAATAAGATTAAAGATCAAAGCGAGTCCGTCCGGGCAAGCGATAAACCCGAAGCAAGGGAGTACGTCCCGGACGAGCGATAAGTCCACAACAATCGAGTCCGTCCCGGACGAACGATCCCGTCACTGTTCATTTATTTTTTGGTTTTCTTTGATTAAATAAGAATCAAAAGACTAAACCAATAAAAATATAAACATATAATGACTTTTGTTGTCTATATCTTACTAAAAACTGTCATACTTTTATACTTTTTATAAGAAAAACTATTTTAACTGATTAAATATCGTTTGAAACTTTAACAAATTACCTGTTAACAACGCACAAATAGAAATGATGATTTAAGCATAAAACTATTATGTGTACCTTTTTTCCTAAAAAGTTGATGAATTGTTCAAAATTAAATGTTTTTATTAGTTCAATAATAAGAGTTCTTTCTACTTTTTTTTTTTTTAATCTTTTTTACTTTATTAGTTATATATAATGCACATTCTAATTAATAAATTAATAATGCTAATGCATACCATGCATATTCTTTTCATTGCTCAAAATCCTAATTTAATATGTATTAATTTATTATTATTATTAATAAAATTGAAATAAAATTCGGTTGTTAACATCATATCAATACTAATTATGAGAATAAATGTCCCAATAACAATTATTTATGAGGATTAATGTGTTATTGAATATGTTGATACCCGTTATCAAATAAAACTCTATATATATGGTTACATACCAATGATCTAGTTATAATACTTACAACCTTAAGCTACTTTACTCATTTTCTTTTGTGTTAATCTCTTTAAACATGAAGCAACCTTCATTGAAGATAGTGTTCATCGTCATGTTGTTTCTTTTCTTAACCGGTTCGTACTCTAATCATTTTTATACTTTTCGAATTCTCGATTTGTTTTGATTTTTCATTGATGAAAATTGTTTTTTTTTTTGTTTTTTGTTTTTGCAGATTGTCATATAACGCATGTTTTTGCAGACAAGGGTTTAGTAGCTGATCAACAAGTGCAAACTAAGAGCAATGATGGAAACGTGAATAGATCGTTGCTTGACAATTCTTGTGATAAGGATAGTGATTGTCATATCATTTGTCGATTTGGTTTGAGGAAGTGTCTTAACCACGTTTGTTTGTGTTTATATAGGTAATTTATTATATAGTTAGTCTCTTAAATAATGCATCGTATAGAAAAACGATATTGTTTATTATATGTTAGTATGTGCTTCATAGAAATTTGGAATGAGCATTTTGTAGTTTCTAGAAATCGTTGCTAGTGAATGGTTATTATATAAAAATATGTGTTTCGACATGTATTTGAGTTTAATTTTGCATAAGCTAGGAAGAGCAACCAGGATTTGCTTCTTCTTCTTCATCTTCTTCTTCTTCTTTTTTTTTTTTTTTTTAACCTAATAACCATTTTATCCCTGTGTTACCACTTTAAATTAATTTATTAATACACTCAATTTCCTTTTTGGTACTTTAATAAACTTAAAATGCAAAGTCTAATACATCAAAACCAATAATTTGAATAAAAGATACAATTACAATTTACAAACCATAAAATTCGGGTAACACTTGTAATTGTTATTCTTTAATTCTTATTTATTAATGCATTTTAATACTCTTTTAAAATGTAAATACAAACATCTCGATAATAATATCAATCTTTTACTTTCAATATGTTAGCTGCAATAAGTTTTCACCGATAAATACCTTTTATGATATCCTAATGAAAATTTAATCAAATCATTGCAATAATTTTGATCCTTTGATGATAGCCAAGAAGATCATGGGAAAATGTCATAAAATGGCTACAAAACTTTAACGTTTGCTCGTTTTGAGTATTGTATTTTTTTTTGGTTTCTTGTTTTACATATCAAAATTTTGGTAGTAGCCATTTTGATAATTAAAGTTTTAGTACATTTGTTTTTGTAATCAAACCTTTTGTATTGTTCTATTTTGGTGATCAAACTTTTTATAGAATATATAATTTTGATAATTTTTTTGTGACTATTATTGAAAATGGATCATAGTGAAATTTTAATACCTAAAACAGATAAAAAAAATTATAATATCTTAAATGAACTTGAAAGTACGTACATATCTATTCACCAAATTTTGATATGAGACATTTTGTTCACCCACAAGACATTACATCTCTATACCCTCATCATGAGATGAAAAATCATTCCATACATTTATAATAGTCACACAGGACAAACGTACAACTACAGATAACAACAAGATTAAAGATCAAAGCGAGTCCGTCCCGGGCAAGCGATAAGTCCGAAGCAAAGGAGTCCGTCCCGGACGAGCGATAAGTCCGCAGCAATCGAGTCCGTCCCGGACGAACGATCCCGTCACAGTTCATTTATTTTTTGGTTTTCTTTGATTAAATAAGAATCAAAAGACTAAACCAATAAAAATATAAACATATAATGACTTTTGTTGTCTATATCTTACTAAAAACTATCATACATTTATATTTTTTATAAGTAAAACTATTTTAACTGATTAAATATCGTTTGAAACTTTAACAAATTACCTGTTAACAACGCACAAATAGAAATGATGATTTAAGCATAAAACTATTATGTGTACCTTTTTTCCTAAAAAGTTGATGAATTGTTCAAAATTAAATGTTTTTATTAGTTCAATAATAAGAGTTCTTTCTACTTTTTTTTTTTTTAATCTTTTTTACTTTATTAGTTATATATAATGCACATTCTAATTAATAAATTAATAATGCTAATGCATACCATGCATATTCTTTTCATTGCTCAAAATCCTAATTTAATATGTATTAAATTATTATTATTATTAATAAAATTGAAATAAAATTCGGTTGTTAACATCATATCAATACTAATTATGAGAATAAATGTCCCAATAACAATTATTTATGAGGATTAATGTGTTATTGAATATGTTGATACCCGTTATCAAATAAAACTCTATATATATGGTTACATACCAATGATCTAGTTATAATACTTACAACCTTAAGCTACTTTACTCATTTTCTTTTGTGTTAATCTCTTTAAACATGAAGCAACCTTCATTGAAGATAGTGTTCATCGTCATGTTGTTTCTTTTCTTAACCGGTTCGTACTCTAATCATTTTTATACTTTTCGAATTCTCGATTTGTTTTGATTTTTCATTGATGAAAATTGTTTTTTTTTTTGTTTTTTGTTTTTGCAGATTGTCATATAACGCATGTTTTTGCAGACAAGGGTTTAGTAGCTGATCAACAAGTGCAAACTAAGAGCAATGATGGAAACGTGAATAGATCGTTGCTTGACAATTCTTGTGATAAGGATAGTGATTGTCATATCATTTGTCGATTTGGTTTGAGGAAGTGTCTTAACCACGTTTGTTTGTGTTTATATAGGTAATTTATTATATAGTTAGTCTCTTAAATAATGCATCGTATAGAAAAACGATATTGTTTATTATATGTTAGTATGTGCTTCATAGAAATTTAGAATGAGCATTTTGTAGTTTCTAGAAATCGTTGCTAGTGAATGGTTATTATATAAAAATATGTTTTTCGACATGTATTTGAGTTTAATTTTGCATAAGCTAGGAAGAGCAACCAGGATTTGCTTCTTCTTCTTCATCTTCTTCTTCTTCTTTTTTTTTTTTTTTTTAACCTAATAACCATTTTATCCCTGTGTTACCACTTTAAATTAATTTATTAATACACTCAATTTCCTTTTTGGTACTTTAATAAACTTAAAATGCAAAGTCTAATACATCAAAACCAATAATTTGAATAAAAGATACAATTACAATTTACAAACCATAAAATTCGGGTAACACTTGTAATTGTTATTCTTTAATTCTTATTTATTAATGCATTTTAATACTCTTTTAAAATGTAAATACAAACATCTCGATAATAATAACAATCTATTAGTTTCAATATGTTAGCTGCAATAAGTTTTCACCGATAAATACCTTTTATGATATCCTAATGAAAATTTAATCAAATCATTGCAATAATTTTGATCCTTTGATGATAGCCAAGAAGATCATGGGAAAATGTCATAAAATGGCTACAAAACTTTAACGTTTGCTCGTTTTGAGTATTGTTTTTTTTTTTGGTTTCTTGTTTTACATATCAAAATTTTGGTAGTAGCCATTTTGATAATTAAATTTTCAGTACATTTGTTTTTGTAATCAAACCTTTTGTATTGTTCTATTTTGGTGATCAAACTTTTTATAGAATATATAATTTTGATAATTTTTTTGTGACTATTATTGAAAATGGATCATAGTGAAATTTTAATACCTAAAACAGATAAAAAAAATTATAATATCTTAAATGAACTTGAAAGTACGTACATATCTATTCACCAAATTTTGATATGAGACATTTTGTTCACCCACAAGACATTACATCTCTATACCCTCATCATGAGATGAAAAATCATTCCATACATTTATAATAGTCACACAGGACAAACGTACAACTACAGATAACAACAAGATTAAAGATCAAAGCGAGTCCGTCCCGGGCAAGCGATAAGTCCGAAGCAAAGGAGTCCGTCCCGGACGAGCGATAAGTCCGCAGCAATCGAGTCCGTCCCGGACGAACGATGCCGTCACTGTTCATTTATTTTTTGGTTTTCTTTGATTAAATAAGAATCAAAAGACTAAACCAATAAAAATATAAACATATAATGACTTTTGTTGTCTATATCTTACTAAAAACTATCATACATTTATATTTTTTATAAGTAAAACTATTTTAACTGATTAAATATCGTTTGAAACTTTAACGAATTACCTGTTAACAACGCACAAATAGAAATGATGATTTAAGCATAAAACTATTATGTGTACCTTTTTTCCTAAAAAGTTGATGAATTGTTCAAAATTAAATGTTTTTATTCTATCTATTTTTTTATATCTTTTTTACTTTATTAGTTATATATAATGCACATTCTAATTAATAAATTAATAATGCTAATGCATACCATGCATATTCTTTTGATTGCTCAAAATCCTAATTTAATATGTATTAATTTTTTATTATTACTATTATTATTATTATTATTATTATTATTATTATTATTATTATTATTATTATTATTATTATTAAAATTGAAATAAAATTCGGTTACTAACATCGTATCAATACTAATTATGAGAATAAATGTTCCCAATAAAAATTATTTATGAGGATTAATGTGTTATTGAATATGTTGATACCCGTTATCAAATAAAACTCTATATATATGGTTACAAACCGAATGATCTAGTTGTAATACTTACAAGCTTAAGCTACTTTACTCATTTTCTTTTGTGTTAATCTCATTAAACATGAAGCAACCTTCATTGAAGATAGTGTTCATCGTCATGTTGTTTCTTTTCTTCAATGGTTCGTACTCTCAACTCATTTTTATACTTTTCGAATTCTCGATTTATTTTAATTTTTCATTGACGAAAATTGTTTTTTTTTTTTTTTGCAGATTGTCATATAACGCATGTTTTTGCAGACAAGGGTTTAGTAGCTGATCAACAAGTGCAAACTAAGAGCAATGATGGAAACGTGAATAGATCGTTGCTTGACAATTCTTGTGATAAGGATAGTGATTGTCATATCATTTGTCGATTTGGCTTGAGGAAGTGTCTTAATCACGTTTGTTTGTGTTTATATAGGTAATTTATTATATAGTTAGTCTCTTAAATAATGAATCGTATAGAAAAACGATATTGTTTATTATAGGTTAGTATGTGTTTCATAGAAATTTGGAATGAGCATTTTGTAGTTTCTAGAAATCGTTGCTAGTGAATGGTTATTATATAAAAATATGTTTTTCGACATCTATTTGAGTTAATTTTGCATAAGCTAGGAAGAGCAACAAGGATTTGCCTCTTCTTCTTCTTCTTTTTTTTTATTTTATTTAAAGCCTAATAACCATTTTATCCATGAGTTACCACTTTAAATTAATTTATTAATACATATCAATATCCTTTTTGGTACTTTAATAAACTTAAAATGCAAAGTCTAATACATCAAAACCAATAATTTGAATAAAAGATACAATTACAATTTACAAAGCATAAAATTCGGGTAACCCTTGTAATTGTTATTCTATAATTCTTATTTATTAATGAATTTCAATACTCTTTTAAAATGTAAATCCAAACATCTCGATAATAATAACAATCTTTTAGACAAGAAGATCATGGGAAAATGTCATAAAATGGCTACATAACTTCAAGGTTTGCTCGTTTTGAGTATTGTATTTTTTTTTGGTTTCTCGTTTTACATATCAAATTTTTGGTAGAAGCAATTTTGATAATTAAAGTTTTAGTACATTTGTTTTTGTAATCAAACCTTTTGTATTGTTCTATTTGGTGATCAAACTTTTTATAGAATATATAATTTTGATATTTTTTTTTTTGACTATTATTGAAAATGGATCATAGTTTAATTTTAATACCTTAAACACATAAAACAAATTATAATATCTAAAAGGAACTTGAAAGTACTACATATCTATTCACCAAATTTTCATATGAGACATTCTGTTCACCCACAAGACATTACATCTCTATACCCTCATGAGATGAAAAATCATTCCATACATTTATAATAGTCACACAGGACAAACGTACAACCCACAGATAACAATAAGATTAAAGATCAAAGCGAGTCCGTCCCGGGCAAGCGATAAGTCCGCAGCAAGGGAGTCCTTCCCAGGTGAGCGATAAGTCCGCAGCAAGCGAGTCCGTCCCGGACGAACGAGCCCGTCACTGTTCTTTTTATTTTTTTTGGTTTTCTTTGATTAAATAAGAATTAAAGCACTAAACCAATAAAATATAAACATATAATGACTTTTGTTGTCTATATGTTACTAAAAACTATCATACTTTTACATTTTTTATAAGTAAAACTATTTTAACTGATTAAATATCGTTTGAAGCTTTAACAAATTACCTGTTAACAACGTACAAATAGAAATGATGATTTAAGCATTAATCTACTATGTGAACTTCTTTTCCCCTAAAGAGTTGATGTATTGTTCAAAATTAAATGTTTTTATTAGTTCAATAATAAGAGTTCTTTCTATTTGTTATCTTATTTACGTTGTTAGTTATACATAATGCACATTCTAGTAAATTAATAATGCTAATGCATACCATGCATATTCTTTTCATTGCTCAAAATCCTAATTTAATATGTATTAAATTATTATTATTATTATTATTATTATTATTATTATTATTATTATTATTAAAATTGAAATGAAATTAGGTTAGTAACATCATATCAATACTAATTATGAGAATAAATGTTCCCAATAACAATTATTTATGAGGATTAATGTGTTATTGAATATGTTGACACCCGTTATCAAATAAAACTCTATATATATGGTTACAAACCCAATGATCTAGTTGTAATACTTACAAGCTTAAGCTACTTTACTCATTTTCTTTTGTGTTAATCTCTTTAAACATGAAGCAACCTTCATTGAAGATAGTGTTCATCGTCATGTTGTTTCTTTTCTTCATCGGTTCGTACTCTCAACTCATTTTTATACTTTTCGAATTCTCGATTTGTTTTGATTTTTCATTGATGAAAAATGTTATTTTTTTTTTTTTGCAGATTGTCATATAACGCATGTTTTTGCAGACAAGGGTTTAGTAGCTGATCAACAAGTGCAAACTAAGAGCAATGATGGAAACGTGAATAGATCGTTGCTTGACAATTCTTGTGATAAGGATAGTGATTGTCATATCATTTGTCGATTTGGTTTGAGGAAGTGTCTTAACCACGTTTGTTTGTGTTTATATAGGTAATTTATCATATAGTTAGTCTCTTAAATAATGAATCGTATAGAAAAACGATATTGTTTATTATAGGTTAGTATGTGTTTCATAGAAATTTGGAATGAGCATTTTGTAGTTTCTAGAAATCGTTGCTAGTGAATGGTTATTATATAAAAATATGTTTTTCGACATGTATTTGAGTTTAATTTTGCATAAGCTAGGAAGAGCAACAAGGATTTGCTTCTTCTTCTTCTTCTTCTTTTTTGAAAACCTAATTACCATTTTATCCATGTGTTACCACTTTAAATTAATTTATTAATACATATCAATTTCCTTTTTGGTACTTTAATAAACTTAAAATGCGAAGTCTAATACTTCAAAACCAATAATTTGAATAAAAGATACAATTACAATTTACAAACCATAAAATTCCGGTAACCCTTGTAATTGTTATTCTATAATTCTTATTTATTAATACATTGCAATACTCTTTTTAAATGTAAATCCAAACATCTCGATAATAATAACAATCTTTTAGTTTCAATATGTTTGCTGCAATAAGTTTTCTCCGATAAATACCTTTTAAGATATCCTAATGAAAATTTAATCAAATCATTGCAATAATTTTGATCCTTTGATGATAGACAAGAAGATCATGGGAAAATGTCATAAAATGGCTACATAACTTCAAGGTTTGCTCGTTTAGAGTATTGTATTTTTTTTTTTTTGGTTTCTCGTTTTACATATCAAATTTTTGGTAGTAGCCATTTTGATAATTAAAGTTTTAGTACATTTGTTTTTGTAATCAAACCTTTTGTATTGTTCTATTTTGGTGATCAAACTTTTATAGAATATATAATTTTGATTTTTTTTACTATTATTGAAAATTGATCATAGTGAAATTTTAATACCTAAAACACATAAAAAAAATTATAATATCTAAAAGGAACTTGAAAGTACTACATATCTATTCACCAAATTTTCATATGAGACATTCTGTTCACCCACAAGACATTACATCTCTATACCCTCATGAAATGAAAAATCATTCCATACATTTATAATAGTCACACAGGACAAACGTACAACCCACAGATAACACAGGACAAAGATCAGAGCGAGTCCGTCCCGGGCAAGCGATAAGTCCGCAGCAAGGGAGTCCTTCCCGGGTGAGCGATAAGTACGCAGCAAGCGAGTCCGTCCCGGACGAACGAGCCCGTCACTGTTCTTTTTATTTTTTTGGTTTTCTTTGATTAAATAAGAATTAAAGCACTAAACCAATAAAAATATAAACATATAATGACTTTTGTTGTCTATATGTTACTAAAAACTATCATACTTTTACATTTTTTATAAGTAAAACTATTTTAACTGATTAAATATCGTTTGAAGCTTTAACAAATTACCTGTTAACAACGTACAAATAGAAATGATGATTTAAGCATTAAACTACTATGTGTACTTTATTTCCCCTAAAAGGTTGATGTATTGTTCAAAATTAAATGTTTTTATTATTTCAATAATAAGAGTTCTTTCTATTTGTTATCTTATTTATGTTATTAGTTATAGATAATGCACATTGTAGTAAATTAATAATGCTAATGCATACCATGCATATTCTTTTCATTGCTCAAAATCCTAATTAATATGTATTAATTTATTATTATTATTATTATTATTATTATTATTATTATTATTATTATTATTATTATTATTATGATTATTAAAATTGAAATAAAATTCCGTTAGTAACATCATATCAATACTAATTATGAGGATAAATGTTCCCAATAACAATTATTTATGAGGATTAATGTGTTATTGAATATGTTGATACCCGTTATCAAATAAAACTCTATATATATGGTTACAAACCCAATGATCTAGTTGTAATACTTACAAGCTTAAGCTACTTTACTCATTTTCTTTTGTGTTAATCTCTTTAAACATGAAGCAACCTTCATTGAAGATAGTGTTCATCGTCATGTTGTTTCTTTTCTTCACCGGTTCGTACTCTCAAATCATTTTTATACTTTTCGAATTCTCGATTTGTTTTGATTTTACAATGATGAAATGTAACAACCTAATTTTGAGCTAGTCGTAAAATCAGTAATATTTTGAGCCAATAATGTAATGATGTTACATTATTTGAATTATAATTTAATTAAGTGATGAAATATTTAATTAAATTAAATAAATATTTGTATTTATGAATTAATAAATTATTAAAGAAAATTAAATAAAAGAGATATAATATACAAAAATGAAAGTGGGTTAGCTAGCAAATATAACTAGATGATGTATATAAACGAGAATTATATTCAAAAACTCAGATTTCGCTCTCTCTCTCTAACTCTCTCTCTCTAACTTTCTCTCTCTACTCTCTCTCTACCTTCTCTCTAAAATTTCTCCTAAACCGACCGTCCGATTATCAAGATATATATACCGTTAGGAAGATCTCGGAGAATACTACGCGAATATACTAATTCCTGCGTGAGTTCATACGAATTGAGGTAAGATTTTTATATTTTTACGTTTTATACATATACGGTATTTCGAATCTGTTAAATTTTATGAATTTAAAGCTATTTCTATGGAGTTTAACTAGAATAAGTATAATATAATCAAGCATAGGCTTAATATTGATCATATTTGTGATTTATGCCTTAGAAATTCATGTTTTAGAGTTGTAAATATGAACAGATTCGAGAGTGTTAAGAACAGACTCGAAATGGGATTAAATTCGAAATATATTCGAAAGGCAAACAACAGATTCGAAGCAGCAATAGATTCGAGGACAACATTAGATTCGAATAAGCCTTATTTCGAATCTATGGAGTTAGATTCGAACCCAGCACCCTTCGAGTCTAGTTGCTAGATTCGAAAATATCACCCATTCGAGTTTAAACTAGGATTTTTCGAATCTGTTCTTCATGTGGGTGTGGTTCGAGTCTGAGCAAATAGATTCGAATTTATGCATATGTGGATGTGTTCGAATCTAAATTCGATTCTATCACCAACCTTTTTAGTATATTAATAAAACAAAGAATGAGTTATGAACGAACAAGTTATCAGAATCAGATAAAATAAAGATTTAAAGATAAAAGACGATGATATTAATATGATTTGATATGATAATTCTGGACAGGTTCAGTGAAATTCTGAACATAAAGACAAAGGTTTTAAAAGATTTAAAGCGGGTCAGAGAATTGAATTGACAGAGAATAGATTGAGATAAAATCCTGAGATAACTCAGGTGGCAGATTCATAAATCTGTTTGACCAAGACCCAGATCTGTGAGTAATAGATATTCAGATTGAACATGCATAGATCCGGTTGAGATATATTGTTGCTGATTGATTTATTGACATTCACATTATCAGCTGGAATGAGACCTGTGCACACCATGGATGGGTGTTGCCCAGTGGATCATGATAGCTATTTGATTATCTTTTCATATTGCACTTATTATTGCTTCAGACTTTGCCTTATGATTCATTGCTTCATGACTTCTAAGACATATGCTTACATCATTGATCAGACATTTGATAGAATTGATTCAGCTTGACTAGCCCATATGGTCGATTGTTCTAGACCCGGCTATTTCACCAGTTCTTAGGAACTTGGTAATGACCTCCGATGTTCCGCCATATTGACTTACTGGTAGCTAGCCCAGTATGTGGCTGATCCCCACGATTTAAGCGTGAGTGTGGCTTGAACATCATCCGATCTTATGATACTATATCTCAATCATGAGGGCTGTAGCGGCAGCCAAGACATATCACGCTAAGACTAATGACTCCGCTTGACACGCATGTTGATATTGAAAATCTATTTACTCACTAAGCGTTGCTTATGGTTGCTACTTCACATTTTTTTTACAGGAAAAGGCAAAGGAAAGTCACCTGCCGGACCTAGTTCTTAGGTCTTACACGCTCAAGACAGAAGTTTCATAGACCTCTACTCAGCGACCCCATTTTGGTACTAATTGGATGACGATATTATGGTGATCTGGGTAGATTTATTTTGATAATATGATGATATTAATTAGAATAGACTTGTGCCCTTTATAAGTTTAATTTGAAAACCGTAACTGTATTAAACTTAAATCTTAATAGCTTGTACTGTAATTTAATTTTCCGCATTATAATTACTCTATCTTAGTTTGATTGATATCGTATTGCATGATGTGGGACCTAGACTGGTGAGAACTGCCCCGTAAGGGGTGGTCTTCACAGGATGGTATCAGAGCACTAGTTTGAGTGAATCCAGTATTACGTAAGTATACTTGATCTCAAACTGAAGCAATACATATGTATCAATCATTTAGGTGGTTTGAACTGAGATAGGATGTACAGACTATTAGGATGGGAAAAAGGGTACATAGATCTAAGTCTATAAACTGATAGTTAATTGATTTAATTTTCAGTAAGATGTCAGGATCAGGATCAGGTGACATACCAAGCAACATGACCCCACAACAAATGTTTGAGATGATGCAACAATTACTAGCACAACACTCAGAACAACAGAATAAGATTATGCAAGAACAGTTTCAGGCCAGAGATGAGGCCGAAGCTAAAAGACGTAATGATAAGAAAAATAAGCGAAAAGATAAGCAAGTCCAGAATGAAGAATCTGATTCTGATAATTCAAATCCAGAAACCCAAATAGCTCAGCCAAAAGGCTGCAAATTTAAAGATTTTAAAGCCAGCGGTGCCCTGAACTTCGAGGGTACAGTTAATCCGATTCAGGCGATGGATTGGATTAGTCATACTGAAGAAATCTTCAGGATTTCTGATTGTTTAGATTCTAAGAAAGTGAGTTACGCGTCTGCGTTGTTTGTTGGAGCTGCTCGTGCATGGTGGAAGACACAGCGAAGCATATACGGGGAGGAAGTGATTCAGACTTTAGAATGGGAGCAGTTTCTTGAAATGTTCAATGCAAAGTACTGCCCGATTGACCAACGAGATAAGATGGAGGTACAGTTGATGCAGCTGACACAGGGAACGAAGACAGTTGATGAATACGAACACGAGTTTTCACGTCTATGCGGTTACTCCTCATACCAAGTGGCAACAGAGGAAAGGAAAATGAATAGGTTCCGAGTAGGACTCAATCCCAGATATCGACATCCCATGAGTGCAATCAAATATAAGAGCTATCTGGAAATGGTAGAAGCAGCGAGACAGATTGAGCGAGGGTACTTAGAGTATGGTGATCAGTTATACGCTCCGTCTACTAACCCGATGAATCCGTCTCCTCCAAAGAAACAGCGATTTGGCAGATTCTTTAAGCCAAATAAATCTCAGTCTCAGCAATCCTATCAGCATAGTTCACAACCGAAAGCGCAAGCCTACTCACTGACAAACGAGCCACGATTCTGCAAGAGATGCAGAAAGTCTCACATGGGACTATGTAATCCGTATGACGTTACTTGCTTCGCGTGCAACATGATTGGTCATAGTAGTGAAGAATGTCCACAGCAGGGACGTGGATGTGCAAAATGTGGAAAAAGGGGGCACTTTATGTATCAGTGTCGTAGCGGGCCACGTTATCAACCACAGTCATCAGCTGGAGGGTCGACAGTTAAAAGTTCTGCTGCAACACCAACTGCAAGGACACGTGCGTTCCAAATAACGGCTGAAGAGGCGAGAGAAACACCTGACGTAGTCACCGGTACGTTTCTGTTAAATACGATACCTGCTCGTGTGCTATTTGATTCTGGCGCTAGTCGTTCTTTCATATCGACATCTTTTGCTCAAAGATTATATAAGTCCCCATCAAAGCTTCCCGTAGTACTTGACATTGAGACAGCCAGTAACAGTTATGTTATGGCTGATTCTGTTTACCATAATTATACTCTGCTTGTTGATAATATCGTGTTCAACCTGGACCTTATCCCGATTCCCTTGAAAGAGTTTGACGTCATCATCGGCATGGATTGGCTAATGAACAACGAGGCTACAATTATCTGCAACCGACGAGTAATCAGAATCAAATCTTCAGACGGCCGAGTACTTGAGATCAAGGGAGAGAAGCGGAAAGGTGCGCATTGCTTTATATCTGTAGAAAAGGCTCACAAATACTTGTCTAAAGGTCACGAATCTTACCTTTGTTATACTCTATCTGAGTCCAGTTCTGAAAAGAAACCTTTATCCGATATTCCTATCGTCTGTGAGTTTCCAGACGTATTTCCTGACGATATTTCTGGAGTGCCACCGGAACGACAAGTCGAGTTCAGTATTGACTTGGTTCCTGGTGCGGCTCCTATTGCAAAAGCTCCATACAGACTTGCACCTGCAGAAATGCAGGAAATGTCAAAGCAACTGCAAGAGCTGTTGGAGAAGGGGTTTATCCGATCGAGTTCTTCTCCGTGGGGTGCACCAGTACTATTTGTTAAAAAGAAAGACGGAACTTTCCGTATGTGCATCGATTACCGCGAGTTGAACAAGGTTACAATAAAGAATAAGTATCCTCTGCCCAGAATCGATGATCTGTTTGATCAGTTACAAGGAGCCAGTTACTTTTCGAAAATAGATCTCCGTTCTGGGTATCATCAGTTAAAAGTTAGAGAAGAAGATGTTCCAAAGACAGCCTTCCGTACAAGATACGGTCATTACGAATTTCTCGTAATGCCGTTTGGATTAACGAATGCACCAGCGGCGTTCATGGATCTCATGAATCGCGTGTGCAGACCAATGTTGGATAAATCAGTTATCGTATTCATAGACGATATTCTGATTTACTCCAAAACGGAGGCTGATCATTCTATTCATTTACGACAGTTGCTAGAGTTATTAAGAAAAGAAAGACTCTATGCAAAGTTTTCTAAGTGCGAATTCTGGCTCAGACAGGTATAATCTCTATTATATAAGTCTTGAGCTGTTTCCTTAACTATTCTATGATTCACCTCAGAATTTGAATTTCTATCTTGATTCTTATAGATCCAGTTCCTTGGCCATGTTGTTTCTGGCGAAGGGATTTCCGTTGATCCTTCAAAAGTCGAGGCCGTTCAGAAATGGCAAACGCCTCGTAATGCCTCAGAAATACGAAGTTTCCTTGGATTGGCCGGTTATTATCGGCGATTCATAAAGGACTTCTCAAAGATTGCTGTGCCGCTCACAATGTTAACACGAAAGAATACTCCTTTCGTTTGGACTGATAAACAGCAAGAGGCATTCGATATTTTGAAGCAAAAGTTGATTCAAGCGCCAATCCTAGCTTTGCCAGAAGGTAATGATGACTTCGTTGTCTATAGCGATGCCTCTGGTACTGGCTTAGGATGTGTTCTGATGCAAAGGGGAAAAGTAATTGCCTATGCTTCAAGGCAATTAAAAGACTACGAGAAAAGTGCACCAACTCATGACCTTGAGTTGGCTGCCGTTACCTTTGCTTTGAAAATCTGGCGTCACTATCTATATGGGACTCGGTGTCAGCTCTACACCGATCATAAGAGTCTCAAATACCTTTTCACTCAAAAAGATCTGAACATGAAACAGCGTCGATCCTTGGAGCTTATCAAGGATTATGACTGCGAGATCTTATATCATCCCGGCAAAGCAAATGTTGTCGCGGATGCGTTGAGTAGAAAAGTATATCCAGAAAAGTGCTGTTATGCCCTAACTCCAGTTATATTCTCTTCTGATCTTATTGAAGATATTCGAGTTGCTCAAACTGAAGCGCTGAAAGAAGAGAACATAGATTCTGAAAATCTAAAAGGGCAACTACAATTTCTAACTCTGAACCATTTGAGACTTCACTGTCTCAAGGGAAACCGAATCTGGGTTCCTAAATATGGTTCTATTCGTAGCACTCTTCTGTCCGAAGTTCATCAGTCCAAGTTATCTATTCATCCTGGCAGTTCAAAGATGTATTTTGATCTGAAAGCCGATTACTGGTGGCCAGGCATGAAGATTGACATTGGAAAATGTGTTGAAAGCTGCAAAGTATGTCAGATGGTTAAGGCAGAACACCAGAAACCCTTCGGGGATATGCAACCACTGCCAGTTCCTGAATGGAAGTGGGAGCATATAACAATGGACTTCATTACGAAGCTGCCAAAGACCAAAAGACAACACGACTCTATCTGGGTAGTCGTTGATCGTTTAACGAAATCAGCACATTTTATTCCAATAAAAGAAACTTATTCTCTGGATAGACTGGCACAGTTGTACATCACAGAAATTATTTCTCGTCACGGTGTGCCAAAGTCTATTGTATCAGATCGTGATAGTCGTTTCACATCCAGATTCTGGCAAGCACTACAAGATGGGATGGGTACTCGGATTTCTATGAGTACTGCTTATCATCCAAGTGCAGATGGTCAGAGTGAGCGTACTATCCTTACTCTTGAAGATATGCTTCGTGCTTGCGTTCTTGATCTGGGTGGTAACTGGGATGACCACTTGCCGTTGGTCGAATTTTCATACAATAACAGTTATCATTCAACGATCAAGATGGCTCCTTTTGAAGCTTTGTACGGAAGAAAGTGCAGAACTCCTACCTGTTGGCGCGAAACAGGCGAATCGCCAATAGCGGGTCCTGCCCTTCTACAGTTGACTCACGAAAAGATTCAACTCGTTAGAAGGAATATTCTTGAAGCTCAAAGCAGGCAGAAATCATATTATGACAATCGGCATAGATCAATCAGTTTTGCAGTTAACGATTGGGTGATGCTGAAAGTATCCCCAATGAAGAATGTGGTGCGGTTCATTAAAAGAAACAAGCTAGCTCCGAGATTTATTGGTCCGTTCAAGATTGTGGAAAAGATTGGAAATCAATCTTATCGTCTTGAACTACCGGCTGACTTAGCTGGAATACATCCTGTATTTCATGTCAGTCATCTGAGAAAGAGTTTAGCTGACGAAAGGGAAGTTCAGATACCACATGTTAACCTGCAGATTGATGAGAAGCTTCGCATGGTTGAAGAGCCAGAATGTATTCTGGACTCGAAGACCAAAAAGCTTCGGAATAAAGAAATACAGATGGTGCTCGTCCAGTGGAAACACCACAAAGGTTCGCATCAGTCTTGGGAATCCAGAGATGTTATGAAAGCTACTTATCCAAGTCTGTTCGAACATAGCTAACTTCGGGGACGAAGTTTGTGCGTGGTGGAGCCCATTCTGTAACAACCTAATTTTGAGCTAGTCGTAAAATCAGTAATATTTTGAGCCAATAATGTAATGATGTTACATTATTTGAATTATAATTTAATTAAGTGATGAAATATTTAATTAAATTAAATAAATATTTATATTTATGAATTAATAAATTATTAAAGAAAATTAAATAAAAGAGATATAATATACAAAAATGAAAGTGGGTTAGCTAGCAAATATAACTAGATGATGTATATAAACGAGAATTATATTCAAAAACTCAGATTTCGCTCTCTCTCTCTAACTCTCTCTCTCTAACTTTCTCTCTCTACTCTCTCTCTACCTTCTCTCTAAAATTTCTCCTAAACCGACCGTCCGATTATCAAGATATATATACCGTTAGGAAGATCTCGGAGAATACTACGCGAATATACTAATTCCTGCGTGAGTTCATACGAATTGAGGTAAGATTTTTATATTTTTACGTTTTATACATATACGGTATTTCGAATCTGTTAAATTTTATGAATTTAAAGCTATTTCTATGGAGTTTAACTAGAATAAGTATAATATAATCAAGCATAGGCTTAATATTGATCATATTTGTGATTTATGCCTTAGAAATTCATGTTTTAGAGTTGTAAATATGAACAGATTCGAGAGTGTTAAGAACAGACTCGAAATGGGATTAAATTCGAAATATATTCGAAAGGCAAACAACAGATTCGAAGCAGCAATAGATTCGAGGACAACATTAGATTCGAATAAGCCTTATTTCGAATCTATGGAGTTAGATTCGAACCCAGCACCCTTCGAGTCTAGTTGCTAGATTCGAAAATATCACCCATTCGAGTTTAAACTAGGATTTTTCGAATCTGTTCTTCATGTGGGTGTGGTTCGAGTCTGAGCAAATAGATTCGAATTTATGCATATGTGGATGTGTTCGAATCTAAATTCGATTCTATCACCAACCTTTTTAGTATATTAATAAAACAAAGAATGAGTTATGAACGAACAAGTTATCAGAATCAGATAAAATAAAGATTTAAAGATAAAAGACGATGATATTAATATGATTTGATATGATAATTCTGGACAGGTTCAGTGAAATTCTGAACATAAAGACAAAGGTTTTAAAAGATTTAAAGCGGGTCAGAGAATTGAATTGACAGAGAATAGATTGAGATAAAATCCTGAGATAACTCAGGTGGCAGATTCATAAATCTGTTTGACCAAGACCCAGATCTGTGAGTAATAGATATTCAGATTGAACATGCATAGATCCGGTTGAGATATATTGTTGCTGATTGATTTATTGACATTCACATTATCAGCTGGAATGAGACCTGTGCACACCATGGATGGGTGTTGCCCAGTGGATCATGATAGCTATTTGATTATCTTTTCATATTGCACTTATTATTGCTTCAGACTTTGCCTTATGATTCATTGCTTCATGACTTCTAAGACATATGCTTACATCATTGATCAGACATTTGATAGAATTGATTCAGCTTGACTAGCCCATATGGTCGATTGTTCTAGACCCGGCTATTTCACCAGTTCTTAGGAACTTGGTAATGACCTCCGATGTTCCGCCATATTGACTTACTGGTAGCTAGCCCAGTATGTGGCTGATCCCCACGATTTAAGCGTGAGTGTGGCTTGAACATCATCCGATCTTATGATACTATATCTCAATCATGAGGGCTGTAGCGGCAGCCAAGACATATCACGCTAAGACTAATGACTCCGCTTGACACGCATGTTGATATTGAAAATCTATTTACTCACTAAGCGTTGCTTATGGTTGCTACTTCACATTTTTTTTTACAGGAAAAGGCAAAGGAAAGTCACCTGCCGGACCTAGTTCTTAGGTCTTACACGCTCAAGACAGAAGTTTCATAGACCTCTACTCAGCGACCCCATTTTGGTACTAATTGGATGACGATATTATGGTGATCTGGGTAGATTATTTTGATAATATGATGATATTAATTAGAATAGACTTGTGCCCTTTATAAGTTTAATTTGAAAACCGTAACTGTATTAAACTTAAATCTTAATAGCTTGTACTGTAATTTAATTTTCCGCATTATAATTACTCTATCTTAGTTTGATTGATATCGTATTGCATGATGTGGGACCTAGACTGGTGAGAACTGCCCCGTAAGGGGTGGTCTTCACATGAAAATTGTTTTTTTTTTTTTTTTTTTTTTTTTTTTTTTTTTTTTTTTGCAGATTGTCATATAACGCATGTTTTTGCAGACAAGGGTTTAGTAGCTGATCAACAAGTGCAAACTAAGAGCAATGATGGCAACGTGAATAGATCATTGCTTGACAATTCTTGTGATAAGGATAGTGATTGTCATATAATTTGTCGATTTGGTTTGAGGAAGTGTCTTAACCACGTTTGTTTGTGTTTATATAGGTAATTTATTATATAGTTAGTCTCTTAAATAATGCATCGTATAGAAAAACGATATTGTTTATTATATGTTAGTATGTGCTTCATAGAAATTTGGAATGAGCATTTTGTAGTTTCTAGAAATCGTTGCTAGTGAATGGTTATTATATAAAAATATGTTATTCGACATGTATTTGAGTTTAATTTTGCATAAGCTAGGAAGAGCAACAAGGATTTACTTCTTCTTCTTCTTCTTCTTCTTTTTTTTTTAAACCTAATAACCATTTTATCCATGTTACCACTTTAAATTAATTTATTAATACATATCAATTTCCTTTTTGGTACTTTAATAAACTTAAAATGCAAAGTCTAATACATCTAAACCAATAATTTGAATAAAATACCATTACAATTTACAAACCATAAAATTCCGGTAACACTTGTAATTGTTATTCTTTAATTCTTATTTATTAATACATTGCAATACTGTTTTAATATGTAAATCCAAATATCTCGATAATAATAACAATCGTTTAGTTTCAATATGTTAGATGCAATAAGTTTTCATCGATAAATACCTTTTAAGATATCCTAATAAAAATTTAATCAAATCATTACAATAATTTTGATCCTTTGATGATAGACAAGAAGATCATGGGAAAATGTCATAAAATGGCTACATAACTTTAAGGTTTGCTCGTTATGAGTATTGTATTTTTTTTGGTTTCTCGTTTTACATATCAAATTTTTGGTAGTAGCCATTTTGATAAGTAAAGTTTTAGTACATTTGTTTTTGTAATCAAACCTTTTGTATTGTTCTATTTGGTGATCAAACTTTTTATAGAATATATAATTTTGATATTTTTTTTGACTATTATTGAAAATGGATCATAGTTTAATTTTAATACCTAAAACACATTAAAAAATTATAATATCTAAAATGAACTTGAAAGTACGTAGATATCTATTCACCAAATTTTCATATGAGACATTCTGTTCACACACAAGACATTACATATCTATACCCTTATGAGATGAAAAATCATTCCATACATTTATAATAGTCACACAGGACAAACATACAACCATACAAATCCTTGTTTCCTTCATTGAAGATGGTGTTATCGTCATGTTGTTTCTTTTCTTCACAAGTACATCCTCTTAAATTGAAACACCCATACAACTAATACGAGTATTTCGATACCATTATACGTTAATTTATACAGAGTACTTGCGGAAATACGATCAAATTAAAACTTTTGCAATTAATAATCATCATCGTGATTCCAAACACTTTGCATAAGACACAACAGAGTGTCGGGAATCATAGAGCAAGGTAACTGGGGTTACAAGATTAAGTTATCAATTTAGTTACAAACGAATTAATAAACAATGACTAATTCGCGTAAGTCCAAAAATGGAAGTCTGCTACTCCCGCCCCAATTATCCACAAAATATTGAGCTCCTATCCGAGCTCCAAACGATATTTAACAACTCGGGCCAGCCGGGCCTTTGCCCTTAACAGATCCTGAAAAGAAATAACAACTATCGGGTAAACAACAAAGTTGTTTAGTGAGATTCTAGATTAAAGTACCATGCGATATATGAATGATGCCATGCAATGCCATGAATTCGACTAACAATTTTGGAGGCCAACTAATGGCTATAAGCTACCACATTGCGGTTACCATACACAAGCTTACCGTACAATGGGTTTACAATCTACTGCTCGATTACCACACCACAGGCTTATCGATATGCAGTTTACAATGATGCCATACGATTACCACCACAGGCTTATCGTTTTACAGGCAATAATGGTTACCACACTCAGGCTTACCATTATGATTCCGCTGGGTTACCACACTCAGGCTTACCGTCTCGGCGGAGAGGTCAAACGAACGAGCAACAACTTATCAACCGAGTGATAAACAATAATTATGATGTATGTGATGGCAAAGCATGAAAATGACAATAATGATACGAAAGCAGTAACATACAATTCATGATATGCATGCAAATACGTTAATACTAGAACTCACAGTGATACACAATACGCCCTCGGCCTCAAAACCGAGTTATAATCGTCGAAGTAAGAGTGATAGCCTTCACGTGACTTAACCCGTCAAAACTCCTACAAGTAGGTTCATAATATAATATTTTATAAGTCTCACCGCTTACAATTTCTCAATTTTGATCCAGACATATTAGTCGTAAAACCTAATTAATTTTCGGTATCGACCAACATAATTATTTTGGCCTAATTATCCTTCACAATTGGTGATATAAGCTATTTTGGGGAATGATCCCGAGGACTAATTAAAATTACAATTTCTGGCCAAAACTGGGCCGAACTCGCCGAGTAAGGGACCGAACTCGCCGAGTTCTCCCTTCCGAATTCGGGTAAAAGCCATCCGAAATTCGGACTCTTCCAATCCGAAGTACGATCCGAACTTGGTTCATGCCACATCCGAATTTCGGACCAACCCATCCGAAATTCGGATCCCACTATATCCGAATCTTTTAACTTAAACTTTTTCTTTCAAATTTTCAGACCTACTCGCCGAGTTCATCATGGGAACTCGCCGAGTTCGAGTGCAGGTCTGCACATTCTGCCCTACGGATTAAATGCTCAAAACTACCAACATTACTCACATTTATTATAAACGGTTTGGGGCCATCCCCAAACATATATATATATATATCTTTTCTAAACTCATTTAAACTATCAAAAACACTATTTCATTCCTTTTGAATCATCAAGAGTTCATAAACTCCATTTTCGGGTTTTTGAGCTAAAACCCATCAAAATTCATAAAACTTGAATATTATGCTCATAAATGACGATTCTAACTATATTTCATTATCATTCTTCAAGATCTAGAGATTTCTTCATATTATCCATAAAAAAACCCATTTGGGTTTCTCATCTTCTTTATATGAAGATGAAGAGGAGACGAAAATAAAATAGTAAGATTCATAAATACGAGTGGTACCTCTTGGATCTTTCGAAACCAACAAGAATCTTCAACAAAAGTTGGGTTTTGGCTTCTTCCTCTTTTCTTTTCCTCTCTTTTCTCTCTATTTGGAGCTTTTGAAAAAGATGAACACAAACACACAATGTGTGTGTCTGCGTGAGTAAAAAGCAAGGGAAAAAGGAAGATATTCTCTTCTTTCCTTTCCAACCCTTAACATCCATATATTTACCATTTCTACCTTGGAATTATTTGCATTTCTTTTAAAGTCCTTTCCACATATTTAAGACTTATATCGTAAAAATTCGTACACTAACATTCATTCATATGTTTTGGACTTAATTATTATTTCGTATCGTATTTTAATACAATAACATTAATTACCCATTATATTAAATAATTGGGTCGTTACATAAATCATTTTATACTTTTCGAATTCTCGATTTGTTTTGATTTTCCATTGATGAAAATTGTTTCTATTTGCAGATTGTCATATATCCTATATTTTTGCAGACAAGGGTTTAGTAGCTGATCAACAAGTGCAAACTAAGAGCGATAATGACAACGTGAATAGACCGTTGCTTGAGGATTCTTGTGATAAGGATAGTGATTGTCATATCCTTTGTCGATTTGGTTTTAGGAAGTGTCTTACCACGTTTGTTTGTGTTTATATAGGTAATAATTTATATAGTTAGTCTCTTAAATAATGCATCGTATAGAAAAACGACGTTGTTTATAGGTTAGTATGTGTTTCATAAATATTTGGAATGAGCATTTTGTAGTTTTTAGAAATCGTTGCTAGTGAATGGTTATTATATGAAAATATGTTTTTCGACATGTATTTGAGTTTAATTTTGCATAAGCTAGGAAGAGCAACAAGGATTTGCATCTTTTTTTTAAACCTAATTACCATTTTATCAATGGTTACCACTTTAAATTAATTTATTAATACATCTCAATTTCCTTTTTGGTAATTTAATAAACTTAAAATGCAAAGTCTAATACATCGAAACCAATAATTTGAATAAAAGATACAATTACAATTTACAAACCATAAAATTCCGGTAACACTTGTAATCACTATTCTTTAATCCTCATTTATACATTGCAATACTCTTTTAAATTGTAAATCCAAACATCTTGATAATAATAACAATCTTTTAGTTTCAATATGTTAGCTGCAATGAGTTTTCACCAATATATCACTTTTTAAGATATCCTAATGAAAATTTAATCAAATCATTGCAATAATTTTGAGCCTTTGATGATAGACAAGAATATCATGGGAAAATGTCTTAAAATAGCTACATAACTTTAAGGTTTGCTCATTTTGAGTATTGTATTTTTTTTGGTTTCTTGTTTTACATATCAAATTTTTGGTAGTAGCCATTTTGATAATTAAATTTTTAGCACATCTATATTATATATAATAAGAAAACCACTTAGAGTTTCTGGACCATTGGATGGAAAGAAATCAAAGGTCCAGATTAATGACAACTTATAATTATTTATGAAATGTCTCTTATACCCTTAATTAAATCAATAATTATACCTACGCCATATTTTTAAATTCATTTTCCAAATTTACTACCTTAACTTAATTACATTAAATTTTCATTTTCATTTTAATTATTTCATTAATGAATTAATATTAAATTAATATTTACCTAAAATAAATATGTGTCATTATTATCCTTAATAATCATAGTTAAATTCAAATGTGAAAATTTGGATTTAAATGTAGAAGTGTAGTAAATAAAGTAAAAAATTTTTGTTAATTATTTTGCTATCAAGATTTAAAATTTAATTGATAAAACTTCAATTGTGAATATGATCAATTTTGATTGTTGATTTTCAGATTTTTCATTTTTATATTTTATCATTTTCAAAATATATACACATTCACATAATTGAAAATTTTTGTTTCTTACATTGATATTTCATATTTGAAGTTAATAAAAATTAAAAGAAAACATTTTCTATAAACACATATCATCTGTTATTAATAATACAATATAATAGTATTTTTTTATTTAATATCAAACAACTAATTATTTTTTTATATTTACTTTAACTAGCTTTCAATTTTTATTTATTTTAATTATATATAAATTTTATAATAATTTATTGAAATATAAAAAATATGTATTTTCTAAATCAACTCATGTAATACATCGGTTGAGTAACCTATGTATTATAATAAAACAAAACAATTTATGTAATATGTCACTTCTACAATACAAAAAAAAATTATTTTTCCACCAAGTATTTTTTATCTTTAATTTAACTAGCTTTCAATTTTTTTATTTTAATTATATATAAATTTTATAATAATTTATTAAAATATAAAAAATATGTATTTTCTAAATCAACCCATGTAATACATGGGTTGATTAACCTATGTATTATAATAAAACAAAACAATTCATGTCATATGTCACTTCTACAATACAAGAAAATTTTATTTTTCTAGCTCTTTTTCTAAATTTAACACCTTAACTTAATTGTATTAAATTTTGACTTTATTTTTTTTCATTAATTAATTAGTAATAAATTAGATTTTGTAACATTTAAAATTAATGTTTATTTAAATAAATATTTATCATCATTATCCATAGTAATCATAATTAGATCCAAGTATAAAAATTTGAACTAGTTGTGGAAATTATTATTATTATGTATAAAGGAAAACATCAAATGTCACGTGTCACCTCTACGTTCACCAAAAAAGATAATTACAACTTATAACAAATAAAAGATAAATACAATTTTTTTAAAAAGATAAATATACTCTATTTTTTAATCTGTAAATAATAAAAAATAAACACAATTATTATTTTTGTATGTTTTTATTTTTACTCATATACATTTTATATAAATAAATTTAATTAAAAATACCCACGTAATACGTGGGTTATAAACTAGTTTGTTTTTGTAATCAAACCTTTTGTAGTGTTCTAGTTTTGTGATCAAATTTTTTATCGAATATATAATTTTGATAGTTTTTTTTGTGACTATTATTGAAAATGGATCATAGTGAAATTTTAATACCTAAATCAGATAAAAAGAAAATTATAATACCTAAAATGAACTTGAAAGTACGTACATATCTATTTTATGATGTTATCCTTGAAATATAACTTTTTATTATCTCACCAAACTCCAGTATCATTTAGGATGCTGATGCTAATTAGAATTGATTTAGACAACTTTTTTTTAGATTGCATTATAAGTGTATATAATTTGGTTTAATCATTTTTAATTGTTCATTTGTAATAGTCACACGCTACAGCAGATTGTAGAATTATATATATCTCTTGATTATTATAATTATAAAAAAGTTTGAAATGCGTGAGACAAAAAAAATAGTAAGTAACTGAATTAGAATTTGTATCAAACTAAAATAATAATAAATTATTGTAATATTTTCGTAGAAAAGCTAGGATTAATAATCAAAATAGACTACATGAATATAAACTAGAAATCATTGATTAATGTTGTTCTTTCATTTTGTAACGTATAATAATCCAATATTGATTGTGGTTGAAAAATAAAAGTTAATAAATTGATAACTACTTACATAAAATTTAAAAAATGAAGAATGCCATATACTTCATATCAGACTTTAATATTACGTATATATCTTTGTAAACTTTCTTATTATAGTTATATCTTTTTAAATATTTAAAACAGTCATATACATCCAAATAACTATTTAATTATTATTAAGTAATTTAAAAATTCAAAATATTATCTTCATTCTCCCATGTATTAAATCCGAAAGGATCACTCCAATATAGATAGATACTTCCTTCATGTTATTATCAAAATAATCATAAATGTCACTAAAATAAGATACATAGGTCGATGGATGACTATTCTTACTTTTAAACATATAAGAGAAACACAAAACAAAAGTATCCATTATATATTAAAAAGACAACCTTCAATTATATTGTTTTTTCATTCATATTTAATTATGGTATTATTAAATATCTATCTATCGATGCTAATAAAAAAATTAAATAATCCGTTAAGTTACATATCTTCTTCTCATGATTTCAAATGACCTTTTCTGCTTATGAGGTGATACCATGTGACATATTTAGTTACTATTTTATTACTATTTATAGATTTTATTACCAACCTTGAGTTAATAAAATCACTTTTCAATTGTTAATACATGACACTTGCAAAATAAAAATTCTTATTTCTAAGGGTATATATTAATTACTAAAGCTAATGTTTATTGTATCTCAATTATTTATTGTCATTAATTATAAATAAAACTAAGTATTTTACTATGATTTTTTCATTCATCATTTGTAGGTTTCTTAAATTAATTTAATAATTTTTTTTATTCTATAATGTATAATATTTAAATAAATATTAACTCACACCTCTTTCATTATATTCATAGTTTGTACCGTTTATATGATCTAATTTTACAATTATTTTAAGTCACATCTCTTTCATTATATCCGTATATTATACGGGTAAATAAACTAGTTTAATATGTAATAAACTAGTTGAATTTAGAGTCCGTCCCATACGAGCTATAAGTCCGCAACGAGTAGGCATGACAATGGGGCGGGTCGGGGATTTCAGTTCCCATCCACATCCTCGCTTCTTAAACCTCTCCTCCATCCCCGACCCCATCTCCGTCGGGGAATGAGTTTCTATTCCCGTCCCAACCGGGGATCGGGGATCCCCGTCGGGGAATCGGGTTTTTCAAGTTTCTAAAAGATCATTAAGTTTAAACTATAAATAGTAATTTAGAAGAAAATTTTATGTAAATAAACTTTAAAACAATATAATTCAAACATATTTGAGTTATTTACATATATAATTTATAATTTATAATCACACTAAAACAAAGAAATGTATGCATAAGATTTATAAAACCACTAAAATGAAAAAAAAAACAATAGTATTTTAAATTATAAAAAAGTCATATACAATGATATTTAATATATTACATAAAATGTAATGAATAATTTACATTGTAAAGTTAAAAATATATACTAATCTATATTAAAACATAATACATTATCGGGGTCGGGTTCGGGGATTAAAGTGTCTCCCATCCCCGCCCCATCCCCATTATTTAAATCGGGGATTCCCCGTCCCCATCCCCGGTCAACTCAGGGATTCCCTGATCAAATCGGGGTCGAGTTACGGGTTTCCTGTCGGGTATGGGTGTTTTTGCCATGCCTAGCAACGAGTGAGTCTATCCTGAGCGAGCGATCCTGGAACTATTCCTTTTTTTTTGTTATATTCTTTGATTAATCTGTCTTGAAAAAATATCATTCAAAATTCTAAACCAATAAAAATATGAACATATGATGACTTTTGTTATCTATATGTTATTAAAAACTATCATACTTTTACATTGTTTGTATCACCCCGTCTTTGATAAATATTACGTGGATTTAATTTATTAAGTAATTAAATTATTGAGTATTGCGTTGGTCCAATTATGTTCTGTATAATAGATTATACGTGTCGGGATGTGTATTACGTGGATTCGAGATATAATTTTAGTGGATTAATTATATTTATGGATTCACGAGATTTAATGAGATTTAATGATATAAATAGTGGATTTTTGATAACGGGGCCGGGTATCGATATCGAACCCGCGTTATAAATGGATACGTATAATATACGTACGCATGTTTCTTAGCTTCCTTCACTTTAAAGTTTACCAAAGTGTGTGTGTGTGTGATGTATGTGTTCTGGAGATCAGATTCAGAAGGGAATTGAGCCAAGTTTGTTGCTGAAATCGGATTGGAAGCTTCAAGGTTGTGTTCTTGGAGTTGCAAGGTAAGAATTCCTTGGATTAAACGCTGATTTGGTGTATTAATTGATAAGAAACCGTGGGAATTGGTTTGGTAATGTGTTACAAGTGTTTTGGTATAATTTGTATGAGTTTATACTGCTGAAATCGTGTTATGGGGAGGTGATGTACCTCCTGGGCAGAACAGAGACGAAACAGAGGGACCTGCAAATCGTCGCGAGCGCGGTCGTGACGAAGGGAGCGGGGCCGTGAGTTAAGGTTCGGGCGCGACCCGCGTTGTGAGCGCCCCCAGCGACGAGGGCAGCGCGACCGCGATCCGGCTGGTTGCTTTTTGGGCTATGGGGACTATTTAGAATTGCTTTTTGTGGTAAATCAACTATGTTAATGATTATGGGATATATGGGGTTTATCTGGGATTAATCTGGGTAGATTTATTATGTGTACAAGGATTGATAGGGATCAGTGTGTGGCAGATTCGGGTCAGTCGAATAGAGATAATGTGCGAGGTGATTCAGGTGAGTACATGAGATCTTTTAAAAGAATAGGCGCCGTCCTTTGAGTCTTTCTGTGTTTGTGTTTCATATGTGTTTATATGAACTGTATGGGCACTGTGAGCTGCACCTCAGGTATGACCTACTTCTCTTATAATTGTAATAATGATGTGTATAAAGTGAGGTAGCGTGAAAGTGAGATGAGATCCAGAGCTGTCTACGATGGGTTATCATGGAGGTCGTGGTTCGCGATGGGTTATCGTGTGGACTGATATTCGCGATGTGTTATCGCATGGGCTGAGTAGCCCCACCTAGCCCTGTGTAGGGTTACCATGTATATGATAGAGTTATAGCCAGATCACTCATGTGCTTTATTATGTGGCTAACCGCTGCTGTGTGCGGCCTGTTAGCAGTGGGGAGGGTTCCCCACCAGGGATGGGGATCACAGTGTGATTGTGAGGAGACGTCCTCACCAGAGATGTGATTCTCAGTGCTCTGGATCTCATGCTTCGTGATAGTGGTGCCAGGGAAGAGAACAATGTGCATAAATGAGAATTGAGTTGCATATTCTGCCATGTGTTATGTGTTATGTGATATGTATCCGTTATACTACTGAGTCTAACCCTTGTGTACTCACGAGCTGCGAAGCTTACGTGTTTGAGTCTAAATGTGTGTCTCAGGGAGGTCAGAGATCGGGTTAGCAGGAAGGGACTGATGCAAGGGATGATGATTAGCTCGGGGATATCTTCCCATGACAGTATATGGATTGAGGATGCTGGTATGATTTAGTGGCTATGTGATGAGGTCAATATACGTTTTTATATATGGTAAATCAGAGTTGATTGGGTTGGGATTAAAGTTTTAAATTAGCAGAGTATGCATATAAACCTATGACTTATGTGTTATAAGTTATATGCGTTTCTCTCATCTGTGTATTGTGAATGACATGACATTTGGTGGGTTTCGAGGGTGTTACATTTTTTATAAGTAAAATTATTTTTAAAAATTGATTGAATATCGTTTGAAGATTAACAAATTACCTGTTAACAACGTACAAATAGAAATGTTGATTTAATTAAGCATAAAACTATTATGTGTACTTTTTTTTTCCTAAAAAGTTGATATATTGTTCAAAATTATATGTTTTTATTAGTTCAATAATAAGAGTTCTTTCTATTTGTTATCTTATTTACGTTATTAGTTATATGTAATGCACATTCTAATAAATTAATATTGATAACGCATACCATGCATATTCTTTTCATTGCTCAAAATCCTAATATAATATGTATTATTTTTTTATTAAAATTGAAATAAAATTCGGTTACTAACATCAATCAATACTAATTATGAGAATAAATGTCCCTATAACAATTATTTATGAGGATTAATGTGTTATTGAATATGTTGATACCCGTTATCAAGTAAAAAGTCTATATATATGGTTACAAACCAATGATCTAGTTGTAATACTTACAAGCTTTAGCTACTCTACTCATTTTTTTTTTAATCTCTTTAAACATGAAGCAACCTTCATTGAAGATAGTGTTCATCGTCATGTTGTTTCTTTTCTTCACCGGTTCGTACTCTCAAATCATTTTTATACTTTTCGAATTCTCGATTTGTTTTGATTTTCCATTGATGAATATTGTTTTTTTGCAGATTGTCATATATCGCATGTTTTTGCAGACAAGGGTTTAGTAGCTGATCAACAAGTGCAAACTAAGAGCAATGACGACAATGTGAATAGACAGTTGCTTGACGATTCTTGTGATAAGGATAGTGATTGTCATATCCTTTGTCGATTTGGTTTTAAGAAGTGTCTTAACCATGTTTGTTTGTGTTTATATAGGTAATTTTTTATATAGCTAGTCTCTTAAATAATGCATCGTATAGAAAAACGATGTTGTTTATAGGTTAATATATGTTTCATAGAAATTTAGAATGTAGCTTCTAGAAATCTTTGCTAGTGATTGGTTATTATATAAAAATATGTTTTTGTGACATGTATTTGAGTTTAATTTTGCGTAAGCTAGGAAGAGCAAATAGGATTTGCTTCTTTTTTTTAAACCTAATTACCATTTTATCCGGTGTTACCACTTTAAATTAATTTATTAATACATATCAATTTACTTATTGGTAATTTAATTAGCTTAAAAGGCAAAGTCTAATACATCAAAACCAATAATTTGAATAAAAGATACATTTACAATTTACAAACCATAAAATTCCGGTAAGACTTGTAATTGCTATTCTTTAATTCTCATTTCTTAATAAATTGCAATACTCTTTTAAATGTAAATCCAAACATCTCGATAATATATAATGACAATCTTTTCATATATGTTAGCTGCAATAAGTTTTCACCAATAAATACCTTTTAAGATATCCTAAAGAAAATTTAATCTAATCTTTGCGATAATTTTGATCTTTGATGATAGACAAGAAGATCATGAGAGAATGTCATAAAATAGCTACATAACTTTAAGGTTTGCTCGTTTTGAGTATTGTATTTTTTTTTGGTTTCTCGTTTTACATATCAAAATTTTGGTTGTAGCCATAATTGATTTAAGTTCCATGAAGTCCCATATTAGAGTGAAGTCTCTCCCTATGTTTGACAATTATTTACAATTATTTTAAGAATGTTTTTCTAAAACTTGTACTTCTTAAAAAAATATGTGGGTGTTTGGACAATAAAGGTATTCTTGGTATGCATTTTTATGATTGATAGATTTCAAATGGAAACTTTCATCTTTCACTCCTAAAATGATTCTTAATATCATTAAACGTTTTAGTCTCTCACTTCATTATTGCATATTCCATACACATACGAATATGAATTGAACATGTACAAGTATGTAGTGATAATTCCAATGTTATGTTATAATTCTGTTGTTAAAATATATACGAAACAATATACTTGCAGCCACTGAACATGTTCATAAACCTGCATCTGTTGAACATGTTTTTGCAACAACTGAACATGTTCGTATACGAAACGATACCCTACAACAACTGAACATGTTCATATACTTGCAGCGGTTGAGCATGTTTCCGCAAAAATTGAACATGTTTGTATAAGAAACCATACATTGCAGCAATTGGCATGAACATGTCCATATGCGTATTTGAATATATGCATACGTAGTAATATACCATGAAACTAAAAAAATCAATAAATATGATATGATTTTCAATTAAAAAATATGTCTATTGGTAGAGATTCGAGAATTAGAAAGAGATATATGAGAGAATATTTGGTTTTATATTATAGAATCTTATTCATGGAATTTTAATCATGGAATATATGTTACTATTTAGGGATTGATTTTTAATTTAATTAGAATTTAATCAAAAAGTATGATTTGACAACTCTACCGTTTGATCATTGAAACAAACAGGGTGAGACTCCATGAAACCCGTTTGTTTAGTTTATTAGCATTAAATTAATGTTATTAGATTTGAATATATTTGATTTGAATTAAAAATAAAGTAAATCTAGTATATAAAGTGACAAAATGACAGACCAACATATGACAAATGAAAGAAGAACATGACACGTGAATACGTGATAATTAGATACTCATTTAATAATATAGATTGATAAAACAAAGATATTATCTTCAAATTGATATGTGTGTGTGTTAATATACCCACGTAATAGATAACACGTGGGTGAATAAACTAGTATATATTTATTATTATTAATTATTAAATATAATTATGCATATATAAGAAAGGGTTAGTTACCCTAAATCGGAAAAGGATAAGGCGGTTGTTAAATCGATCTTTATATAAATATATAAATTAATGTAATGCAAATCAACAAACCCCAAATTAAACCCTACCTTTAAGTATAACAATAACAAACTCTCCCTCTCTCATTCTCTCTCTCTCGATCTCTCTGGTGCAAGTGAAACGTACGTATCATGGCGAAAGCAGACAGTACAACAAAAGAAGCAGAGGTGAAATCGCTGAACGATTGGCTGCCGGTGACATCCGCAAGGACGGCCAAGTGGTGGTACTCCGCCTTCCATAATGTCACCGCCATGGTCGGTGCTGGTGTTCTCGGCCTCCCCTACGCCATGTCTGAACTCGGATGGTATAAACTTCACCTGTTCTTCTTGTTCGATTAATTCCTACCTATTTTCTTATACGTTTATGCATATTATACTATACGTTTCATTTTTTGCTTTTCTTAAAAATTTTATAAATTTATTTTTGTTATAAAAATTAATTAATTGCAGTTTAAGTTGGCCAATATTGTCGTATTTTTACGTAAAATTCTTTATATTCTTATATTAAATATTCATATAAATTAATTAAAAAAAAACATGTTAGGTCAAAACTATATATTATCATGATTAATGATGTTGATATTAACTGATTTAATTTGCTTAAACTTAAATTTCAAAAATTTAATCCTGGTTTATATTAGTCCTCGCGATATTATAAGTTACAAGATTTAATATTTTTAATGTTGTCGATGGAACCAATAAAAACTAGTATTTTACTTATGGATTACCTAAGTAAATCTGTTTAAAAATTTTATAAACTTTTTGTAGTTTGTTTATAATAACATAATGCATGTTTATATATTATTAAAAACTTTATTATTTTTTTTATAGTTTTTTATTGTGGACTCATGATTCGTCGGCTCAGGTTAATCATATGTATCCTTCGACGAAATAAGTATGAATTATAATTTGTTAATTTTATTAATTTAAGCAAATTTGATAACTAAAGTGTTTAATAAAATACTCAGTTAATTGGATTGGTTTATTAATAATTTTTTAATTAATTATTTAAAAAATTACTGTAGTTATTACAAATTTTTCTATAAAATTAAAGATGAATTATTGGTATATTTATTATCATGTGATTATATTACATATTTAATTAATGTTATGATTTTATTAATTTATAAATGTTTTACATTATTGAATTAATAATAATAATAATAACACAAAGCAAGGTAATTTGACATTGATTAATTAAAATAAATACTCAATTTTTGATATAATAATAATCCTAAAATGAACAAATAATTAAGATGTTTAATTATCATTAGTTGTTTTAAAATTCGTCAAATGACATATTAATATTTAAATAACAAATAAAATATATTATATTTGATGATATTATGATCAAGTTATTTAAGCAAACATTGAAATTAACTAACCAAAAATTAGAGATTATGGAAAAGATACGCATCAATAACACATTCATTTAATCCTACAAACTATACTTTTGTCTATAATGAGAGTTGAACCCATAATCTTAGGTTCTCATTAACACATTTACATTTTAAATGGTTTATGTTAAAAGTTGACTTAATTTCGACGGTCGAGATGATACTTTATGTTTCGTCTGTGATATATTTATTATATAATATATATAAGAATAAATTGAAAAGGTGAATCATGAATGAGATAAAGTGACTGTTTAATTAAAATATATTGATGTACATATATATTTAATAAAAAATAACAGGGGTCCTGGAATTACTGTAATGGTTCTATCATGGATGATTACTCTTTACACCTTATGGCAAATGGTGGAGATGCATGAGTGTGACGAAGTTCCTGGTAAGCGATTCGATCGTTACCACGAGCTTGGCCAAAGGGCTTTTGGCCATAAGCTCGGTCTTTGGGTTGTTGTGCCACAACAACTCACCGTCGAGGTTGGTGTTAACATCGTCTACATGGTTACCGGTGGCAAGTCCCTCAAGAAAGCCGTCGACACATTATCTCCTCACGGCGTCCCACCCATCAAAACCACCTATTACATCATGATGTTCGCCGCCATCCAATTCTTCCTCTCCCACCTCCCCAACTTCAACTCCATCACCGGCGTCTCGTTTCTTGCCGCCATCATGTCCTTCTGGTACGTTAAATAATATATCTTTCACGATCTCATAGTTCGAAAATATGTTTTAAGACCTAAAATACTTTCCTAAATGTATGGTTTTAAATGTTTGGTACCCTTAAATGATAGTTTTTTAAGATCTTTACACGTTTAGTTAACGAAAACTAATCATTTTTCATTTACAGTTTTCAAGTTATAGTTTTTAGAAAAAAATAAGGGTCAAAACTTGTTTAGATTAAGAAAAATAAGATAGGTAATTATAAAATAAAGAAAAATGGGATATATGATAGCAAAGTATGAGAAAGAAAGAGAGTATTATCAGGAAATATAGGGTAGGTAATAGAAAAGTAAGAGAGAAAATATGAAGTGGTATTTTAAAAGTGAAATGAAAATTTATAAAATTGTTGTGACGTATACAAGTTTTCATTTTTTATGAAAAATGAGATGAAAAATTTGAAAATTTTCGTAACTAAACTTACCCTATTAAAATGATTATTTTTAAAGTTTGAGACCCTTAAATATTAGTTTGAAACACGACATTTAATTTTTATATGCCATTTTCCCCATAAACTAATACATAAGCTATGTGAACATATATATAGTTATTCTACAATAGCATGGATGGCTTCTATGCACAAAGGGGTTCAACCCGATATTAAGTACGTCCCGAAGGCTTCGACCGACATTGGAAAGACGTTTGGATTCTTGAGCGCATTAGGCGATGTCGCCTTTGCGTTTGCTGGCCATAACGTCGTCTTGGAGATCCAAGCAACAATCCCTTCAACGCCCGAAACCCCTTCCAAGAAACCCATGTGGAGAGGGGTTGTTATTGCGTATATCATCGTGGCTTTGTGTTATTTCCCTGTCGCGTTTATCGGGTATTGGATTTTTGGCAATACCGTTGAAGACAACGTGCTCATTTCCCTCGAACGGCCTGCAATCCTTATCGCTATTGCAAACATCTTTGTGGTCATTCATGTTATCGGAAGCTATCAGGTTTTATCAATTTCTCAAGTCTTTTACCATCATTCATTTATGCATCATTTCAAAAATTTTTTTAACAGCAGATGTTAGTTGTTAGTTATTAGCACCAATGTTAGACATCTTGATGGTGAGGACCAAACCCCACACCTCTACCTAAGGAGAATCGTCCTTGGCAAGACTCGAACTCGAGACCTCAACCAAGGGGAATCCCTCCCACATTTGGTGGTGGTCACTTGATCTATGTCAAGTGGTTTATGCATCATTTCAATTCACATTGAGAATAATGGATGATCTGATAATCGTTAAATGTAGGTATTTGCGATGCCCGTGTTTGATATGGTGGAGTACTTTTTAGTAGCGACGATGAAATTTAAACCGACTAAATTCCTTCGGTTCGTGGCAAGAACGTCTTATGTTGGTAAGAATTATTGATTAATAAGTTTGTTTGGCAAAAAAAAAAAAAAAAAGAATTGTTTGTATAAATCTTCTGATTTATTAACATGATGAGTATTGATCAATTCTGGGCAGCCTTGACAATGTTCCTTGCCATAACATTCCCATTCTTTGGAGGGCTTTTGGGTTTCTTTGGAGGCTTTGCTTTTGCTCCAACTACTTACTTTGTGAGTCAACTTCATTGATAGTATCTATAAACCAGGTGGCAATTTTAACCCAATGGATCAAACGGACGGGAACGTTAAATTGACACATCGTAAAAAACTAAAATAGAATATAAATTTTTTAAAAAAGGAATATTTATAAAACGGTGTATTAAACACAATGTCACGTTTGACTCGTTTGCTTGAACGGATCGGAATTGACACCCCTACTATTGTCGTATATCGATATGAAAATGGTAATTAAATAATTTTGGTGTTACTTTATTGACAGCTTCCTTGCATCATGTGGCTAGCCATAAAAAAACCCAAGAAATATGGTCTTTCTTGGTTTACAAATTGGGTAAGTTTTCATCGAATTACACCCTCCTTTTAACCATACTTGATTGTTTGGGTAGGGGTTTTAATATTTAATATTGTTAGGGGCGTTTGTTTCGTGGATTTCCTGAGATTTACGTTTAAAATCTTATATTTGGTTCGTAGATTTTATTAACGAACTTAAATTCTATTATTCTTTGTTAATAAAAGACTCAGCTTCCTCCTAGGATTTTAAATCTCAGTTACGTTCATTCTTCAGATTGACAAATTTTTTCTAAAAAATAATGCAGAATCTTTGATAAAATTCTGATAAATGTAAATATTGCATACTGCAAATCATTTGACCAGATGCAAATCTAATAGAATTTTTTTTTTTTGCAACCCAAATGTCTCGAGTATGGTTGTTCGCCTTAATAAAATAAGCAAAAAAACTCTTTTGGCAAATTAACCCTAACACGTATATTTAAAGTAACACAGTTTGCTAAATTTTGTGAAAAATTTAAAATTTGATGGATAGTTAACATTCTATTTTTAAAAGAAAGAGTGGAAGCTAGGACGTAAAATTAAGGGTGTGTTTGTTTGATGAGTTTTTAACATAAGGAATGAGTTTGAGTTTTATTGATATTGTTTGTTTAAAAAATAATCACCAAAAATTTAGAAATGATTACTAAAAACTCAAACTCATCCACGCTAATTATTAGTTTTCTCTTTCCTTTTATTCTTTCTTTTATTTCTTCAAACTCTTATCCATATACATACCCAATTCTAAACACTTCAACAAACCAAACACCCCATACTTATTTGATTAATTATTCTAAGATTTGTTTATTAACAACAATTAATTGAATTAAATGGTGAATTGTTTATCATGGAAAGTGTATTTTAATGGGTTTTGATTTGTTGATGCAGATATGCATAATTATTGGAGTATTATTGATGTGTTTAGCTCCCATTGGTGCGTTGCGACAAATCATATTGCAAGCCAAAAGCTACAGATTTTACTCGTGATCATCGATCATAATTAAGCTCTTTTTTTGAACTTATTTGGGATTTTTTATTCTAAGGTTTTCGTTGCATTCCATCCCTTAGACCTTAATTAGCTCTAGTATATATTATTTTCTAGCTAAGTTTTTGACTTTAAAAAATCGGTATTCATATGTCATTCTCTTCTTTTCCTCCTTTCACAAAAAGAATTCTATGGAATGTATTGCATTTAATTTATGGTACTTGAACTTATCTTCTTAGATTATTGTTCTTTTCAATTAATTAATATGTGTTTTGGTACAATGGAATCACAATGAGTGAAAATAAATTGATCAATTTATGTGTTTTTTAAAAACCATGAGAAAAAAGAACTTCATGACCTAATACGTTTAGTTGATATGTTTTCAGCAAAAAGTTTTGTCGAAAATAAAGATTTCTTGTAAACGCATTCACATCTATTGTTTTTAGATTTTTTCATTTTTTAAATTTTCAGTTTTTAGCTTTTAAAAATACAAGTATACTTGAAAACACATTTTTAAAATTTTTACTTTTTTTGTTTTAAATCTAGTTACCTCAATATATGTTATAAAAGAGAGTGAAAAATGAAAAATGCAAAAAATATTTATAACACATCTAAACACATTCTTTGGTTTTTAATCATCATGCTTGTTCATTTAATAAGTAAATTTAAAAATATTTTCTTGAAAATTTAAATTGAAAACCAGGTTGGTTTTTTTTTATTATATCTTTGGTTTTTTAGCTTGGTTCTTGTTTGATGGGTTTTTACTAGCTTGGTTTGTTTTTTTTATTTTTTTGGGCTATTTGGTCGAGTTATTGTTATTTTCTTCTCATATTTATAAATTTTGCCAGGGCAATCCTTTTACCCAAAAAAAAAAAAAAAAAGATATGCCAAAATTAGCGTAAAATTAATATATAAAATGAAATATTGCTAAAGTCATTTGGTATCATACTATACGGTATACCGACAGATACATAATAATTTTATTATATCTTTTTAACAACTTATTTCTTTTCAGTTTGGAATAAACTCAATCCACTTTTCTCATTTTCTCAATAAACTCTTTTTTTTCTAAATTGTTTAAGTTCTTAAACTATTTTTGTCTTATTCAAAAGCATATATTTTTGACCGGTTACCGGAATAGCCGGTAAAATACAACTGATAAAACAAGATGTTTAGGGACTTAAACGCTAAAATATGGAAAGATGATGAGTTTTTTATAACATTAACCAAATGAAAAAAACTAAGAAAACTTGTTTGGTAACCGGTCAAACATGTTAAATATAAACTTTTCAATAAGACAAAATAGTTTAGAAACTTAAACAATAAGAAAAAAAAAATTTAGAGACCTAATCGCAAAAATAAAGAAAGTTGATGGAGTTTTTACAATTAATTAACAATATTCACTCTTTTAAGACATAACTAGATGTTAAGTTATAATCTCATTCAACCTTGACCAAATCATTCATAATCTCTTTTCAATTTTTTATTATTGTTTTTTATTTTGCTGCTTCGAGAAGAAAAGGCATATATGGCATAAAAACTATTTTACTAAATAAGTAAAACAATTTTTTCTGAAACATGTGCCCATTAATAGAGCTTTATTAAAACATTGATACTTGATAATGTAAATACATTTCTTAACTAGGACCAATGTCCTCTCAACGTCCATGCCGGATCGTCATATGGATTATCTACTTTTGACAAGAAATACCCGTCCTCTTTGAATAACCAATAGGCATTTGTATTTCGAAAAGGTTTGGCATTAATAAAATTGATTACCTCTTTGTCGAATGCATTAAAATGTGCGCTTTTTGTTCCATATGTATAATCTCCTGAAAAAAGAGTATTATGAAAGATATTTTCACAGAAATGAAAACTATACCCAAGATCACGAGTGATGTTATGATATCCCAGGTCATCATCTTTTGATCTCACATGAACGGTGATTGTTGAATTTGGGATCCCATCATAGAAAAAAATCGTCCAGCGAAACGGGGTAAAACACTTGCTATCTAAAGGAGTTATGCAAAAACAAGTGAAATAGAACAATACAATGAAAAGAGAAAATTGCTTCTTCGTAGTAAGGACACTCATTTTTTCTGGGACGAAGGGTATTTGGGGAGGGGGGGGGTTTGATTTATGGAAAGAGAGAATATGATTACAAAGAGTATCATATTTTTGCAGAGAGAATTGTGACGCATTTGTGGTGGATCGACTTCCACGTGATGCATTACGATTTTCAAGCGATACATTGTGGTTGTCCAAGGTTCTTTGATGCATAGAAGCTCTCTATTGAACTCACCCCTATATATATATATATACATATATATATATATATATATATATATATATATATATATATATATATATATATATATATATATATATTAAAATAATAACCTTAATTTTTTTAAAATTATGAACTTCTAAAAACTAGGCTTGTGCACGATTCAGTTTAGCCGACTTGAAAATAAATGTACCGGTACCTTCATTTTGAGATTTTTCTGTGTGGGGGGGGGGGGGGGGGGGGGGGCGCTCTGTTCCAGTAAGAATTATTCCTACTATAATAATCCTTACAAATTTACATAGAAAATGACAAATATTTTTACATGAAATATATGCATGTTTTCATATTAAATTTATATAGATAATGAAATTTGTGAAAATTTTTTTATCATATTTATGGATTTTTTTTAAAAACTTGTGTATTTTCTATATAAATTTATGCATTTTTAATTTTTAAGGATTCTCAGTGATAAGGGTACTTCCTGAAACCCGATCATATATATATATATATACATATATATATATATATATATATATATATGTATATATATATATATATATATATATATATGTATGGGTGGGTTCAATGGAGAACTCTATACATCGAAGAACCTTGGAGAACCATGCATGGAGGTTTTCCATTGAACCCACCTATATATGTGTGTGTGTGTGTGTGTGTGTATTTAGGTTAGTATGAGTATCAAATATATATATATATATATATATATATATATATATATATATATGTATGGGTGGGTTCAATGGAGAACTCTATACATCGAAGAACCTTGGAGAACCATGCATGGAGGTTTTCCATTGAACCCACCTATATATATATATGTGTGTGTGTGTGTGTGTGTGTGTGTATGTATTTAGGTTAGTATGAGTATCAAAGTTTTGCAATGTACAATGGGTATACGGGTGACAATTTCGGTCTATTCAAGCAAACATGTCAAACGGGTTGATAATCAAAAGTCATAAATTTTACATAAATTTGAAATTTTTTCAAAGAATAATATGTTTAATACACCGTTTTATAAATTTTCATTTTTGTAAAAAATTTATGTTCTAGCTTAGTTTTTTTACTACGGGTCAATTTAACCGTCCCGTCCGTTGGGTCAAAATTGTCACCCTTATGGGTACCATTTGAACACATGAATTTCGAGTGTGCGAGCATGCTGCGAAATATTTTTTTAATTTGTTTTTGTATTCATGTAGATACGAATAATGTAAAACTATTTGTAAAATATTATACACATTCGCATCTTATAGTTACTTAAAAGTCATGCAAACTTGAAAATTTTCATGATTTTGAACATACGTTCACTGCAGTATTGTGTCTGTGAACACGCACGTTTCGTGTAATTCCAGTTTGTTTGTGTGTAATTTTTTTTACTACAGGTCAATTTAACCGTCCCGTCCGTTGGGTCAAAATTGTCACCCTTATATGGGTACCATTTGAACACATGAATTTTGAGTGTGCGAGCATGCTGCGAAAATGTTTTTTTAATTTGTTTTCGTATTCATGTAGATACGAATAATGTAAGGCTATTTGTAAAATATTATACACATTCGCACCTTATAGTTACTTAAAAGTCATGCAAACTTGAAAATTTTCATGATTGTGAACATACGTTCACTGCAGTATTGTGTCTGTGAACATGCACGTTTCGTGTAATTCCAGTGTGTTTGTGTGTAATTTTTTTGTAAATAGCATTGTATTATCAATTTAAAAATTATTATGAAAAAAAAATTAAATTTTTTTTAAGAAAGCTACGTCCGATACTAGTTGCCGGTTTCAAATCCTAAACTAGAAACCAAAACAAATCATCAGTTTATCAATTTTCCAAACTAGCCTGCCATTTCTCCGTATTTTTTATTTTACTGTTGGCTTAGAGTTATCTTTTTTGAGTCTTGATGTTCAAATGCAAAACCAAACACTCTACACATCAATAAATTAATATTTTGTTTTTAGTCAATAATATTTTCACAATAAATGTTAATTCTTTTTATAAATAACTAATGGATTCCATCAACAAAATTTTGTTGTGTTGGGTTTATTTAATAAGATTTTAACTTTTTTCGAGTATTTATTATTTGTCTTTAGTCAATAATATTTTGGAGATTTTAAAAACTAACCCAAGCATTAAATGAACGAAAAATTATACTACGTAAAAATTTCCTACTTTTGTATTTTATGATTAACTCTCTCAACAAACCTTTTTACTAAATAATAACACAATTATTTATTACCATTCGGATAATTTATAGCAAGTGAACAAAATAATTTATTGGAAACAAAAATATATAATCATCAAATGGAAAAAAAAGAGTATAGTATCAAATGAAAAAGAAAAGAAAAGATAACAATCAAATGGAAACAAAAATGTAAATTTTCCATATGGAAACTCATTTATTGTAACGTTATATCCGGGTACTGAAATTTAAAATTTCTTTTTAGTTTTTTAATTGTTTTAAAAGTGTAATTTACAGTAATGTTATTATATTTTCTTACCTTAGTAATATGAAAATAAATATCTACACATTTCGTCGCAACACGTGGGCATCACATACATTGTTTCAAACAAACAAAGCGAATTATTTGCCGAACAAACAATAATTGCATTAAGCATATGAAATCAATCAACTTCATCGCAAACTAATAAAACTTTATTAAAACACTATTAAGTATCTTGTAATGTGTACATAGCCCATTCTTAGGCCCAATATCCTCTCAACTTCCATGACAGATCATCATATTGTTTAAGTTGTTTGGCTAAGTAATACCCATCTTCTTTTAATAACCAATAAACATGTGTATTCCCAAAGGGTTCGGGACGTTTGGGATGAATAAAACGAACTATGTCAAAGTCAAAAACATTAAAACGTGCTCTTTTTGTTCCATAGGAAAATTCTCCTAAGATAGTAGTAATGATAAGATAATCACACCAATGAAAATAATATCCGCGATAATTTGTGATGTTATGATATCCATAATCATCACCGTTTGAACTTAGTCGAACAGTGATCGTTGAGTTTGGGATCCCGTCATAGATGTGAACTGTCCAATGTGCACCACACTCGTCTTTGAAAGAAGTCTTGCAAAAGCAAATGAAATATAATAATAGAATGAAAAGACAGAGAATGTTATTTGTAACAAAAATGCTCATTTTTTCAAGCTTTGGGGTAATGAGTATGTGAATGTATGTATTCATCTAAATTATACTATTTATGGCATAACGGTTGAGTCTTGAGATTCTTCAAAAGAGGTTTCGAGTTCGACTCCCACTGATTTCAACTCTTTTTCTAAAAGTTCACATTATTTATATAGGGCTACAAACGAGTCGAGCTTGATAGAGCTCAAGCACAGCTCGATCTTTTTAAAGTAGGATCGAGCTTGGCTCAATAGCTCGACAAGCTTTCAAAAATGTAGGCTCAGGAAGTACTTGAATTAGGCTCGAGCTTAGCACGAAAAGCTCGAATATCTTTATAAAACATTTTTAAGTTTGTTTTTTTGGTATATAGCTCGAACTCCATAAAAGACAGTTGGATACTCCAATTTCTTAATAAAAGCTCATCTCGATGTGTATAAGGCTCAGTATTCGAATTACTTGTAAAGCTCGACTCAATTAAAATTTTAATTAACTATATGTATAATATCAGTAAATTAGCATATATACTATACCTAAAACGGAATTGTCTCTATTTAATGATGTTACGTATACATTTAATGCTAAAATATGAAATAAATAGCGTGAATATTATTTTAAATACCAAATGATCAGTTATTTTAGCTATCTATCTATATATATTAATAAAAGAAAACCGCTCATGCTACGTGTCATTTCCTCATCCCTCTAAATTTTTGATTTCCCGTCTTTTTTCCATAATTAGATTTCTAAGTTACTAATTCATTATTAAAAAATTTTATGGAATCTAATTCAAATACTTTCATATTTAATTCATACTATTAAAAAAGGAAATATTTTAAATATTTTAATATTAATCTAACTTTATTTTTACACAAAAAGTTCATATTTTGATGTCTAACTTTTAATTAAAACATACAATTTTTTATCTTATATGATATTTTTTTGGTATAAAACATACAAACTTGTACGTGAATTATTTTGATTAAAGGCTACTATTTATGTTAGTTTTTATAAAATGGATTTAACTTACATATTTTGGGTTTGTTTTATTCAGAAAAAAATGATCTTATTGTATTTATAACTAGTTTATTACCCGCGTATTACGCGGATGTTTTAATATATAGTTGTTTATATTAAATACATGCTACAAGCTAAAAATTAAAACATAAAAATATTAATTTTACTATAAAAATATAAGATTTATATTATTATTTGACATAATAATTTTTTTGAAATTCTAAATATATATGAATAATAATATGTTTTTTATCATCTTTAAATTTTCTATTATGTTGTAGTTATCAAATATTTAAATATGAATATTTGGTTTGAATTGTTTTAAATCTTATTATATTAGATGTAAATTTAGAAAGATATGATTCATATATTATTTGTTATTATAGAATATGATATGCCACGTGTAAATTGATGGTGATGACACATGATATCACGAGAAATAAGTAAAGTTATTCATTTATTATTAGGGTTTATAATGAAAAAAATTAACATGTTCTTGCATTTTCGTCCCTCCATGTTATTTCTTTTCATAAAAAACCTTAAGTTAATTTTTCCTTTTTGGTTTAGTAAAATTTGGACATTATACCCCGGTTATAATTTGTGAACCGTATTTTTAAAAACAGAAAAACATGTTAAAGTTTGAATATAAACAAATTTGTTTATAAATAAATTATATAATTCTTGATAAAACATTTTAGGTAAATTAGAGTTTAAATTAGGAAGTATTTAAATCATTAAATATATTAGTCATCGTTTAGTTATTTAGAATCAATTAGTTTCTCTAAAATCAATTATGTAAATTAATTGGAAGAGTTATATTAGGCAAAATGAGCGGGAAAACATAAATTAGGAGAGCTGAGAAAGTGACATGTGTTACAAACTGTTTTGTTTTATTAATAGATATAGATATAGATTAGATAAACTAGATTCTTATGAATTTTATGTAAATCGAGCACATAATTTTTAATTTTTTTAGATTAATTAATCTCACATTCGTATACAAAAATAAATTAATTTTGAGTTAAAAGTTTATGAATAATTTTTTTTCATGACGTATATTGATATTATACAAAATATTATTATTGAGAAACATTATAAATGTTTAAGTTGAATTGAATTTTTGATAAACTAAATATGTGCTTATATCACATGCATATAATGATTGTGCATTTGTTTATAAGTTTATATTCTTAAAAAATAATTATTATATGTGTGTGTAAAAGAAAATGTCCAGCATCACATGTCGTTTCTTCGGTTAATAAAAATTATTTTTTCCCACCCAGTTTTCCATATAGGATTCTTCTTAATTAGTAATCTAATTTATTTTTTAAAATTAAAATAAAAATATTAAGTACTATCTAATTTAACTGCTATATATATAAAACAATCTTTTTAATTAATTTAAATAACTTTCGATTTAACTACTAATGTTAGCTAACTATGCATTATTTTATATATTTAAAAAGTAAAAATAATGCAATACTGAAAATGAGTTGTTTTATAATTTATTTTAATCTTAAAATTTTTTAAATTTTATTCTATGTAAAAAGTAAATTTTTAGTTTTTTATGTATACATAAAAATCTAAAATAAAAAGTTTTAAAAGGATGAGACACGATAAATACTATTCGTACATATTTAAAATATAAATTCTTTAATTATCATTGGTAACAAAAGATAATACTATTTTTGTATTTTTTAGAAAAAATAATCATTTTTATATGTATTTGAAGTTTTGTGTAGATTTTTAGTAAACATTTATTTATAAATATATCCACGTGATACGTGGGTTAATAACTAGTTTCAATATATTAGAAGAAATAATTTCAAGTGAAAATTTCGTAAATTTTTAAAAAGACAAAAAACATTTATATCTTAGAATTAAATATCATCCTACATTTGTTCCAAGCAATATAAAACAAATATATATATGATTAATTGGGATGAATGATTAATTAATCTATATGTATATTATTATAATAAAAGAAAACGTTTAATATCATGTGTGTCTCTGCATTTCATCTAAATAGGTATTGAATAAAAGTTTATCAATGATTATCGAAGTTACAGTTCAAAGTTTTTACACATTTAAAACTTATTTGGTTCTTTTAAAGACTATACATTAGCATAATGATTGATAAAGCAAACGTTAAAGACCGGTTTTTTTTTTTTTTTTGAAAGACTAATAAGAAATACCATTAATCACCTTAAACTAACACAACAAAACTTCTCAGATAATGAGAAGTATAAAACACAACATTAATGTTGTGTTAGTAAACGAAAAACAATCAATTTTTAATTTCAGTTTATAGTGAAAACTTGTTTAGATTATGAAGTTTTAGTTTTAAGGAACATGAGATAGATGATTATAAAGTAAGAAAAATAGGATATGTGGTAGAAAAGTAATAAAAAGAAAGAAAAGTACTAAAATTAAACTCAGGGTAGGTAATAAAAAGGTAAAAGAGAGATCGAATATAAAACTGATACTTTAAAAAGTAAAATGAAAATTAAAGGATTGTTATTAAAGACTCGTTAATTTTTAAAGATTATCATGGTCTATTTTAAAGACTCATTAAATTGTTTTAATGAAGTTAAAGACGTATTAAAATTATTAATTAATTTTTTCACTAATTGCATTAATTTTTATAGTTTTTACTTTATCATGGTCTATTTGTATTGTTTGCTATAAATTGTAAAAATATAAAAGTTGTTGCTATTAATGATACAAAATTTGAAAGTTAATTTTATTATTTATGAAACATATAAAATTTGATGATATTAAAGACAATAAATAAATAATGTTGCTATAAATGAAAGGGATAATTGCGCAACTTGTCAGTTTTTTGTGATTAAAACCTCAAACCATTTTTCGTTGCATATGTAACTCCGACTAACTAAAAATCAGTATATCAAGGTTTTTTCAATGGGTAACCGGTTGAAACCGGTTATTAATCCAACGTGGACCGGTAAATAACCTACGTGAAATAAATTTTAGTTGTTGAAACCAGTTGTCAAGTATTACACATCATTTAAACCCCCGTTGATGATGTAATCCCGTCTAAAACTTACAATTAAAAATTATCAACGAGAGTTTAAACGATATGTAATACTTGACAACCGGTTTCAACAATTAAAAATTATTTCATGTAGGTTATTTACCGGTCCACGTAGAATTAATAACCAGTTTCAGCCGGTTACCCATTGATAAAACATTGATTTACTGAGTTTTAGTTAGTTCGGGGTTTTCTGCGCAACGAAAAATGGTTTTGGATTTTAATCACAAAAAACTGAAAAGTTGGAGGTTTTTGCACAATTATCCCTAAATGAAAAAAAAAAACAAAAAATTGGTAATGCTTTTTTTAATTATTACCCCTAAAAGTTAACCCATAATATAAAACAAAATCTGAAAAATTATGATAATTAGTTTAGAAAAAACAGTAGTATAAACTTACACATACTGTTTTTTTTTTTTTTTTTTTCTTTATTCTATGTTTAAAGAAAAATATTATTATTGGTATTATTGTTACTAGTTTATTTAAGAACATTTAATTAACAATAATTCATCCACTTTCAATTGGCATGATAATTTACTATTTTATCGGCTTTCCATCAAGAGCAAGGTTTACATGTATACCGTACGGAACATTGCTCTTGGGCCTTGTTGAAGGAAATCGATAAAAATTATATAATTAATATATGAAACAGACAAAGGCAAACATGTAACAATGGATACTATAAAATCAAGACATTTCTTCATAAATTTGGAAATATATAGCATTATTATATAATTATTAGAACAATATTATTACATAGCATAAACACATTTCTTAAGACCAATGTCCTATGAACTTCCATGCTACATCATTATACGGTTTATATTTTTTCGACAAATAATAACCATCTTCTTTTAATAACCAAAAAGCATGTGTATGCCTAAAGGGGACGGGACGAGTAACATTGACTACTTTTTTGTCAAAAACATTAAAATGTGCACTTTTTGTTCCATAGAAAAAATCTCCTGAAAAGAGAGTAGTTTGGATGAGATTTTGACAAAAATGAAAACTGTATCCGAGTTGAGTAGTGATGTTATGATATCCAAGATCGTCATCTTTCGATCTCACACGAAAGTTAATTGTTGAACCTGGGATCCCATTATAGATGTTAATCGTCCACTCATATGGAGTCCAGCACCTGCTTTCGGAAGGGGTTACAGAAAAGCAAGTGAAACACGTCAATATAAAGAAAACATAAAGAAAATTTTTTACGACAAAAGTACCCATTTTTTAAGTCGAGATGATGAGTATATGCATATGATCTTAATCACGTTAATTTATATATGAAATATTAACATATTTGCATATTCAAAAAAATCTTAAATTTATTCTTGTAATCTCTACAATCACACAATGTGAAATTAATGGTTTGAATATCATTATAACACATAGTAAATGAGTCTTATCCAGTTTTAAAAGATTTATTTAATGAGAACGTTTTCAGTAAATTCTTTACTAGAAATGAATACACTATATTAATTGTGTCAAAATGTCAAATTTATCTTCTATCTATACTATTAAAAGAGTAACTAAATGCCACATGACATGCTCTCATTTAATTTGTCATATGTCGCTCTCTCCTTTTGCCACGTCATTTACTGATTTTATTTTTAAATTTTAAATCAAATCAAATCTATGTAAATCTAATATGGATTAATTTAATAACTAACTAACTAAAATTAAGCAAACTTTATTATTCATATAATTATTAGCAAATGTTTTATAAATAAAGCCTTCAAATTAATGTTTTTTTTAATGCAAACTCGTTTATAACCCACGTATTGCGTGGATATTTTTAATTAAAATTTATTTATATAAAATGTATATGAGTAAAAATAAAAACATACAAAAATAATAATTGTGTTTATTTTTTATTATTTACAGATTAAAAAATAAAGTAATTTTATCTTTTTTAAAAATATTAAATTGTATTTATCTTTTATTTTTTATAAGTTGTAATTATCTTTTTGGTGAACGTAGAGGTGACACGTGACATTTGATGTTTTTCCTTTATTATACATAATAATAATAATTTCCACAACTAATACAAATTTTTATATTTGGATCTAATTATGATTATTATGGATAATAATGATAGATATTTATTTTAGGTAAACATTAATTTTAAATTTTACAAAATCTAATTTATTACTAATTAATTAATGAAAAATAATAAAGTCAAAATTTAATGCAATTAAGTTAGGTGTTAAATTTAGAAAAAAAGGTGGAAAAATAAAATTTTCTTGTATTGTAGAATTGACATATGACATGAATTTTTTTGTTTTATTATAATATATAGGTTAATCAACCCATGTATTACATGGGTTGATTTAGAAAATACATATTTGTTATATTTTTAATAAATTATTATAAAATTTATATATAATTAAAATAAAAAAATTGAAAGCTAGTTAAATTAAAGATAAAAAAAATACTTAGTTGTTCGATATTAGGAAAATATTATTATATTGTATTATTAAAAACAGATAATATGTGTTTGCAAAAAAATGTTTTTTTTTTAATTTTTATTAACTTCAAATATGAAATATCAATGTAAGAAACAAAAACTTCAATTATGTGAATGTGTATATATTTTAAAAATGATAAAATATAAAAATGGAAAATCTGAAAATCAACAATCAAAATTTATCATATTCACAATTGAAGTTTTATCAATTAAATTTTAAATCTTGTTAGCAAAATAATTAACAAAAATTTTTAACTTTATTTACTACACTTCTACATTTAAATCCAAATATTTACATTTAAATTTAACTATGATCATTGATGATAATAATGACACATATTTATTTTATGTAAATAGTAATTTAATATTAATTCATTAAATTAAAATCAAAATTTAATGTAATTAAGTTAAGGTAGTAAATTTGGAAAATGAATTAAAAAATAGCATAGGTGTAATTATTGATTTTAATTAAGAGTATAAGAGACATTTCATAAATAATTATAAGTTGTCTTTAATCTGGGCCATTGATTTCTTTCCATCCAATGGTCCAGAAACTACAAGTGGTTTTCTTATTATATATAGTATAGATGTTGTCCTTTCTAAAGTTTAAAGTAAAGAAGGTTTAAAACTTTGAATTTTAGACAAGGAATGTAGAGTTAACATAAAAAAAACAAATGTTGTTTATAAAAAATTATTTCTGGTTTATGATTTGAAATTATGTATCTATTTTATTATTTAAATCTTATGGTTATTTTATACTTTTTTATTTGTTTATATTTTCTAACTAATAAGATCAACACGTATAGCACACGGCAAAAACCTACTATTGGTAATTAATAAATAACCGAAATTAAATTGCTCCAAGAATATACAATTAGAATGGCACTCGTGGGTCCTGATATGGATACCCGCAACTTGTTAATATAACTTTTAAAGTTTTTTTCTCACCACGAACTATGGGGGTTCAAAAATATTCGAATTTGAGGATCCGATCTGAAAACTCAAAAACCCGAAGTGAAATTATCCGAAATTTTGGATTATCCGAAAATCCGAAATCCTATTTTTATTAAAAAAATTATATTTTTTTAAACTTTTTTTATAAGTTATTTGAATAATTATATTCTTTAATTTTAAATTTATAATGTTACTCTAGCATAATTATAACTCATTTAAATGTATTTTATTATTTTTTGACATGTTTTTTGTTGTTTTAAGTTTAAAAAGTATGATATAATTTCGTGTACGACACAATTACTTTTTTATATATTAAAAGGTATATATATTTGTGCCTTTCAAAAAAAAGGTATATATATTTGTATTTTGTTTTGAATTCATTTTATAAATTTAAATTTAATTAAAAAGTTTAAATTTCGGATATCCGAAAATCGGATACGGATTCTGATAGTAAAAAGCATGTATCCGATTTTCGGATTATCCGAAATTCGGATATTCGAAAACCGGATAATCCGAAAATGAACACCCCTACCACGAACCCACAGGTATTCATCGATGGGTATAATTTTTTACCCATACCCGTTACCCACGGGTATCCGTAGATATGTGTATATTTCACATATTTTTTAATTTTATGATAATTTATTAAATCTTCATGAAATAATGAAATATTTTTATCGTTCAAACATGAACGTATAGTTTATTGATAAATAATCTATCACAACACAACAAATAATTCAATATAAATTTTTAAAACTTAGGCGGCGTTTGGTTCGCAGATTGTTTATTTCAGGAATGGAATATGTCAAAGGAATGAAATCTTCTTAATCTAAATACTGTAGTTTGTTACGTTGACAAGAAAGAAAAAGAATTCAAATTCAAATTATTTGCTGTTTTCTATTTTGTTTATAAATTTGTCAAAGAAATTGTAGTATGATTATGACAAATTACCAAAATATATTATTAATATTTTTTTTAAAAATATTTAATTATAAAAAAAAATTTAAAAGCATGTTTTCTGTTTTTGTTTTTTTTCATCTTAAAACAAACTTTTTTTCTTGATAAAACAAATTCTTTTCTTTATATATATTCATACAATAGATGTATTGAAATGATAACATTAAATATTAATGCTTACTACATAAGCAAAATAGAATCTGACATGGTGGGTTAAGGCGGGCTCGGTGGCATGCGTAGGTTTGGATTAGGTAGGATGAGTTAAAACAGTGTTGTGATATGATATGATAGGATGAATATTAATGGTATGTTTGACAAAACTAGTTGTAGTTTTGTGTTTTTAAAAGAGGTAGAACTTTTAGTAGCTGGAGTTTTTGAGAGCTGAAGTTTTTTAAAAGAGCTGGGGCTTTAGTTTTATAAATGTGTTTGATAAAAGTAGCTGTAGTTTTAGTTTAGGACATTATTATTAATTAAAGATGATAGTTTATGATTAATAGGAGGGTAAAAAAGTGAATATGTTTGACTAAAAGCTCCAGAGCTTTTCAAACGTTACTTCTACTAGCGTTTTATAAAAGATCTTATTTTTGAGAAAAAATGAAAGCTCTATGTTTTCCTCCAAACAAAACTTTTAATTTTTGGTAGAGCTTATTAAAAACAAAAGCTTCTAAAAGCTCACTACTAAACATAGCTAAGTAAGGTGGATGCGTGTAATGTAAAGATAGGATTGGATGTAGTAAGTTTGATAGATGAGTAGATAAGTGGTAAGGTAGGGTAGGGAGTGGAGTTGGAATAGGGATAAGGTATGATATGGTGGGTATATAAGGGTGGGGTGGGTGGGGTAAGGTGGGGTGGTAGGGTAAGAAATAGATAGGGTAAGCGGGGTTAGGTTGAGTTTAGTCGGGTCGATATGGTAGGAGTGAATGAACAAAAAGATATATCATGGGAATTGAAATGTTTATTCCTTGAGAACTCTAATGGAAAACACATTCTTTTAGTGGAAATAATGTTTTTCTTGAAAGGAAATTATCATTCCATAGAATTTGTCAGCTAAAGATGCCAGAGGAATGAAATGTTCATTCCTTTTCCATCAGATTTCTTCAAAAACTGTGAATCTAACGTCCTCTTAAAGTTTATAAATTCATTCGAACACAACAACTAACACTTGTGAGACTGATTAAAACGAAAATGAAATGTGAAGTGGAAATAAGAATTTAAGATGATATATATTTAATCGAATGAATTTTAAACCATTACTTTTAAAAGATGTCGGATTAAATTTTAAACCATTATTTTTATTGATCTTATGGTCATTGTTGGTACTTTCAAAACCTTGCATATTTGTGGTACTTATTTTTAATGGTACTTTTCGTGACGATGCATTCTGAGTTTTCAATGCATAAAGTTTCCATTGAAACCTCTCTCTCTCTCTCTCTCTCTCTATATATATATATATATATATATATATATATATATATATATATATATATATATATATATATATATATATATATATATATATATATATATATAATCAAGTGTATCGAAGGTAACTCGGTTAAAAAATATTTTTGTTAAATTCTTTTTCATAATCAGGTTTAAATGAAATACATAAGCCTACTTGTAAACATCACACACAAATACACGCCGGGACAATATGGAAATTTTCGTTGAATGATCGACCATTTAAGTTAAATTTGTATGAATAATCAATCATTCACATAATTTTCTGTACATTATTATGATTTATCTTTGGAATCTTAATATATAAATGCATGATCCTTTTGAAGAATATTATAATATTAGTTTATATGTAAAAATATTGAAAAGTTTATTTGAAGGTACTATATGTAAATAATAATTTTAAAGATACTTTATTTAACCTGAACATATAGTTTTAGCGTATGCTAACTTGAAGTCATGTGTGGATCGAGTTTGTGTTTTAGAGTTTCCGTTGCGTTTAAAGTTTGTTTTTTTAAATGAAAAACCATATGAATTTCCTAACATTTTTTAGTATCTTAATTTTCAATTCCATGTATTCTCAATCTGAATAGAAAGAAAAATATTTTGGAAAGGTAAGTAGTTTAATGTCTTATAAAAGGTGGTAACTAAGCTAGGCATGGTTTAAACATAAATATTCGTCAGAAATATTATAAAAGAGGCGCTTTGAAGACGGAGTATGGAGAAATTTGGTTCACTTGATAAACTCGAACTATTTTCATAAGACTTGGAGGAAAAAACGAGCTTCAAGTATTATAAAAGGTTTATCAGTAAGTGACCGGTGAGAGGAAGATGCTGAGAAAATAAAGGAAACTGTTTGTTTTGAGTGTTTTTAAGTCGATATTCAAAAAACCATAAGAGACGGAGTATCATAGTAATGGTTTTATAAAAAATTCACAAGAGAATTCGAAAATGCTAAAGGATCATATAATGCAGCAGGAAGTATGGAATGCAGTTATTGTGGAAGCTCTAAAGCTCCAAGTTAAGATGGTTTTAATTTTAAATTCATTAAAAAGTTTTCGGATCTTATTAAAAAGGATTTGATGGATTGGTTCTGAGAAAATCAGAAATTTTAGTACGGGGTAATGCGTCGTTCATCATTGTGGTTCCATGGTTCCAAAAAATTAGCGGATCCGCTTGGACTCGATGAAAAAAGGCTGAAAAACATTAGCAGAAAGGCTGAAAAAGGTGGCGGGCAAAGTAATTAGCGAGGCACAGAATGCTACTATTCGTGGGAGATTCATTCTTGACAAGATCTGAAAGAAGATTAGGCTAGATTGGTTATTGAGTAACAATGAGGAATTTTTGTTGAAAGGTTCTCGAATTCAGATCTGCTTTTCATTGTTATGCTTGTTTTTCCTCCTTTAGCATTCTTTTTCTGTTTCTTGATCTGCATCTTGTAGATTGTTGCTATCTTTCGAGTGGTTTCTTTTTTCGTTGTTGGATGTTGAGTTTGTTTCTTATATAATATTGTTGTCTTTCAAAAAAAATTATTATTGTTATTTTTAATTTGTTATCTTTCTGATATTGTGTACGGTTTTTATGTATATGCTCAACAGATGTGTCAACAGGGCCGTGCCATAGATTTCATGGGCCCTGTGCATAAATCACAAAGAGACACTTTGATTACAAAAATTTCAAAACATTTATACAAAATAGAATATAGTCACATACAACTTGTCTTTATTCCAACTCTCAACCGATGAAACATAGTAATTTTCCACTTTCAAGTAACAACAGTCAACGACTATGCAAAGAAAATGAAAAAACAAAAAAAAACACAAGAGTATATCACTGTTTTAATACCTACAACTCTATGTCATAATTATCATAGTCGCTTCCTCTCCCAACAAAGTGCTGCTGGGTAGTTGCAATTCCAAGGGCAAAGACAAAAGAGAATTTGGGCTTCCAAAATCTAAACTAAATAAATCTATCAGATTTTTTTGAGGCCTCTAAAAGAATATGGGCCCTGTGCGAAAGCCCACATTGAACATGTCAAGGGTCGGGCCTGTGTGTCAATAAACTAGTACATAAATAATTTATGACATAATTCCTATATATATAAACTTTCAAATATTAAATTTAAACTCACCCTAAACCTTGAAATCATATGCGGAATTGAAGGGATCTTCGCAACGGAATGAAAAATCATGTTTCTTTGCGTTAGAGTAATCGAATGGATCAGTATGTACCGAATGCGAGTGATTCACTTTTATTGATTTTCATTCCTTTGGGGAGGGGTGGTTTTTTTTTTTCATTCCTTTCAATGATTGGAATGAAAATTTACAAATATAAACTTCTAATTTTTATAATAAATTTCTTAAATGTTTAAAATATATTTTTACTAACAAAAATCTATATATTAGTTTTCTAGTATCTGTAGTATATATTTCTTAAACTTTTATTTATGTGATATTTAAGAAAAGAAAATTTGTGGCAAACTTATACTTTTTTTAAAATGTCATATACGATATTTTTGTTGATTTAATCATTCGTGAGGGTAACAAAAATGTACATATACTTTCATGTGATGATAATTTCATGATTTTTCACAGTTGACGATCTAGAAAAAATTACAAAGGATTGACGACATGTTTGATTGTAACGTTTAATTGTACTGGTTTTGACCTTTTTAAAATAGTTATCAATGCGATATACAACAAATATTCATTTTATAAATTTGTTAGGATAAATTTCATATTATGTCCATACACAATTTTAATGTTTTATTATAAAACACACTGATAATTTTAATTTTTTTTTTGAAAAAATTCATGTTATGTTTATGCACAGTTTTTTTGTTTTATTATAAACGCGTTGGTAATTTTAACTTTTAATGATAAATTTTGTTTTGAAAATTTTCATATTATGTCAATTACAATTTAATATTTTATTACAGACACATTGATAAATTCTATTTTCACTTTTATAATTTGAGTTTATAAAACTAACGCTCAATACAAAGCAATAGAAAGCAAAGAGACAAATAGTTGTACCGTTAGTCCTTATTGATAATTTAAATGTTTTATTATAAACATATCTATAATTTTAGATTTTTAATGAAAACTTAATAAATGTTTTATTTTATGTAATATATGTTATCGAAACTAATAAATGTTTTTTATGAAATAATTAAAAAAATTAATAAGAGTCATACAATTTTTATTACATAGGTATTCTACCATTATACAATAATTTCATTTTAAAACATTCATTTATTTCTGTCTACCTAACAACTACAAATAGTAATTAGGGGCAGTGCTCACCAGTCTAGGTCCCATAATATGCAATACGATATCAACCATACTAAGATAGGGTAATTAAATTGCGGAAAAATAAAATTACATGTAATTTTATTTTTCCGCAATTTAATTACCCTATCTTAGTATGGTTGATATCGTATTGCATATTATGGGACCTAGACTGGTGAGCACTGCCCCGTAAGGGGTGGTCTTCACAGGATGGTATCAGAATCAGATAGAATTTAAAGAATTTATGACCAAAAGATGATGACATTGATAAGATAAATTATCAGATATCAGACTCAGATAAAATACAAGAATTTGAAGACTAAAATGATGATGATAAAAATGATGAAAATGACCTGATATTATCATGAATGATTTTGAACAGGTTCAGTATATTCTGAACAAAGATTTAAAGACTTAAAGACTTAAAAGCGGATCAGAGACTTGATTTGACAAAGAACAGAATTGACAAGATAAAATCCTGAGATAACTCAGGTGGCAGATTCATATATCTGTTTGACCAAGACCCAAACTGTGAGTTATAGATATTCGAATTGAACATGCAAAGATCCGTTTGAGATATATTGATGCTGTTACATTATTTGACATTCATTTATCAGCTGGATTGAGACCTGTGCACACCATGGATGGGTGTTGCCCAGTGAATCATGATAGCTAATTGCTTATCATTTCATATTGCATTTATTAGCACTTCAGACTTTGCTTTATGATTCGCTGCTATCATGACTCCTAAGACTTATGCTTACTTCATTGATCAGACTTGATAAGATTTATTCAGCTTGACTAGCCCTTATGGTCTATTGTTCTAGACCCGGCTATTCCACCAGTTCTCACGAACTTGGTAATGACCTCCGATGTTCGGCCATGTTGACCTACTGGTAGCTAGCCCAGTATGTGGCTGATCCCCACGATATAAGCGTGAGTGTGGTTTGAACATCATCCGATCTTAAGATACTATATCTCAATCATGATGAGGGCTGTAGCGGCAGCCAAGACTTATCACGCTTAGAATTATGACTCCGCTTGACACGCATGTTAATATTGAAAATCTATAAACTCACTAAGCTTTGCTTACAGATGTTGCGTTAAAATTTTACAGGAAAAGCCAAAGGAAAATCACCTGCAGGACCTAGTGCTTAGGTCATCAAGAGATCCAAGTTTTGAAGCTTTCCTAGACCACTTCTCAACAAACTTTCTGGTACTGATTGGAAGACAGCTAATGTGGTGGTTCTGGGTAGACTTGATGTGATGATTGATGTTATGATTAGATTAGATATTACCCTATTATAACTTTAATTTGAAATATGTAATCTGTATCCTAATATGTAATGTACATGTAATTTTATTTTTCCGCAATTTAATTACCCTATCTTAGTATGGTTGATATCGTATTGCATATTATGGGACCTAGACTGGTGAGCACTGCCCCGTAAGGGGTATTTCATTCTAATGGTACAAATCAGACATTACATAGAATGATAACGATTCATTCAATTACGACGTCCATTGCATTACCTTCTTCATTCCATTATGTCTAACCAAACATAGCTTGAATTGAAATGTTTTTGTAGGGACCAATCTAATAGGAAATTCACATTCACAAGTATAGAATAAACATATAAAGGTAAGATAGTTTTATTAAAACGGATCATTTAAATTCAGAAATAAGCCTTCTTACTTACCATTTACCAAGCGGCCATTCGGATCCTCCCTGGATCATCGTATGGTAATTGATTTTTTGCCACATAAAAACCTTCATCTTTTACTAACCTAAAAACATTTGTTCTTTGAAATGCTTTAGGTTTTAACAGAGAACCAACCTCTGAGTTAAATAGATCGAGACTTCCATGTCTCTTTAAATGACCAAAAGTTCCTATAAACCGGGTATTTTGCCACACGTTTTCGCAAAAACTAAAATTTGGTATCCAACTTCAGGGGTTATATAATGATACCCGAGATCATCATTTTTCGAATACACATGAAGAGAGATGCCAATGGGGTTTGGCCCATTTGGTAAGAGGGTGAATATGTAAGTGAGAGGTCACGGGTTCGACTCCGTCGGAGGCAAGTTGTAAATTAGGTGGAGAAAGTTAGTGGTAAGTCTTGGAGTAAAATAGTAGTTTAGGTGTAGAAATAGGATAGTTTGATGTTCAAAAAAAACATGAAGAGAGATTTTTGAATTTGGGATCTCATCAAGAACGTGAACCGTCCAAGGATATATGACAGGATGACAAGATAAACAAGTTTCCCTTTAACCTGATTACTTATTTTAATTTTTTTTTAGCTCGAGATGATCGATGTGTTTTCCATCTTAATCAATCACTTCCATTTAAATACAATCATATCAAATCTACAAATTTAGTCAAATAATAAATGAGTTGGAACATGTCATTAAATGTTAAAACGAATGTTTTCAACTTTTCATACGTTTTTTATTCACCGGGAAGCAAATGGAAATTTTAAGTGATGATTTAAATTTTTATATCTACATTTATACTTATTCATAGATTCAATGGAAAACCAGTATGCATCAGAGAACCTTAGGTGGTGTTTGGTTTGTAGAAATTGAATTCGATGAAATTGGAATTTAAATTTAGCTTGTTTAGAATTATTTATAACTAAGACAAAGAGATAAATTCTATGTATTTTCCATCAGATTTCTTTGTTTATAGGAATTTGACATTTCTCCCAACTCATACAGGAATTAGATTCAAATCTACATCCCTAACTTATACTAAAAACTATCTTCTACCATCACCATCAACCATATTAATAACTAAAATTTTATTCCAATTCATTCGAATTACATTCCGTGAACCAAACGCCACCTTAGAGTATTCCACATCACGCAAAAGGGATTATGTATCAAGATCACTTGGTACATCATGCAGCGGATCCAAGTAGGACCACAATGCGTTGCAACGGAAAACATAATGCATCACGCGAAAAATATTGTGCATCACCATCACTTGATGCATCACACGATTGGTCCATGTCAAGTCGGTCTGACAGTCCAAAAAAAGTTTGAAAATTAAAACAGTTTGATTCTCTCTATTTTTTTCGTACAAAATGCACCTAGTTTAGGAAATTAGTGCCATTTAAATTAGGGATAATTACTAAAATAGCCAAATCTCATATCTTTATTCACTTTTTAGCCATTTTATATACATTTTACCAAAATAGCCACAATTTACGTGACCACATTTACGTGATAGCCACAATTTACGTGATTTGTATTTTTTTTCAATTTTTTAATGCATTACGTTACAAAAGGTGTTTGGTCACGTAAAGCGTGACAAGACATCCCACCAAACATTCATGGGGAAGGAGCAAAAATGGTCACGTAAAGTACAACAATTTTACGTGACCAGACACCTTTTGTAACGTAATGCATTAAAAAATGAAAAAAAGTACAAATCACGTAAATTGTTGTACTTGGTCACGTAAAGTGTGACAAGACATCCCACCAAACATTCATGGGGAAGGAGCAAAAATGGTCACGTAAAGTACAACAATTTACGTGACCAGACACCTTTTGTAACGTAATGCATTAAAAAATGAAAAAAAAGTACAAATCACGTAAATTGTGGCTATCACGTAAATGTGGTAACATAAAGTGTGGCTATTTTGGTAAAATGTATATAAAGTGGCTAAAAAGTGAATAAACATGTGAAAGTTGGCTATTTTTGTAATTATCCCTTTAAATTAATAAAATGATTAAAACATTATTTTATTTGAATTTAGAACTGCATGAACGGGTCGCAATACCCGGTTTAACCGACCGACCTGGCACTGACTAGACTGAACCAGCCGTTTCAGGCAGGCTGTAAGATCATGAATTTCTTTCAATTAATCTGGGCTTCAGCCCATATAGTCTGGAGTTAAAAATGAATGTGAAATATTAAATCTGTAGTTATATATCAAAAATCAAAAAATATTTCATTATATACAATATTATACGTGCACATTTAAATTATATATAAAAATTATAGGAAATCCAGCTATATGTGTGTGTGTTTGTTTGTTTTTTTAAAAGCTTAAAATCTGAAATGTGAAACCAGAAGTTTAAGAAATGGTTTTGAAGTCTAAAATTTAAAAATTTATAAGCTAAAATATATGATAGTTTTTGCATTGTAAAACAAAATGTTTGAAATCTATAAGCTAAAATATGTACATAATTATGTAGTATATCTAATTTTTTTTAATACAATCGATTTAAATTTATATAAATCCATGCATGTTTGACGAACAATAACACACGACCCACGACCATTTTTAATATAAAAGGTTGTTTCGTTAACGTTCAATGTCTGCATTTTGTTAACCTGATGTAAAGGTGAATATTTTTCAATCTGGATCAGTTCGTGAATATTTTTCAATCTGGATCAGTCTAGAAACGAACCAATTCAAGGCCTCCAAAAGCTAATCCAAACAAAAACCCATACATAGTGACAAAACACCACTATTTTTTATTTAGCACATAAAATTTCCAATTTAAAAATAAGCAAAATACAAACTATATTTTTTGTATAAAATTTCTAAAACTCAACCGTCTAAGATAAAATTTTTGATTAAATATAATATATCTGATCTTATTACACTACTCAACTATTATGCCATGACTTTTAAATGTAGCATACAACTCATCATTCTGCAGTTCTTGCAAAAATGCATAACTTATGCAAAACTTTGTAAGAATGACCAATTTTAGACAAATTAAGGTAAATTCTAAGTAAAAAGAAGATCTTTCGGCCACAATTGTTCATTCATGCAAGACAGTGTTGATTTTTTTTTTTTCAAACTTGACACCATCAAAGGTTCATTCATGTAACATCCGTCAATTTGACCTGGTACGTGGAATTATTTTAGTAGATAAATATTCTATTAATATTGGGTTGGTCCAATTATATCCCGTTTCGTGGATTGATACGTGTCGGGATTGGGCTTGCGTGTCATCGGGTTATAATTTTAATGAACGGATTATATTTTTGGGATCGTGGGATTAAATGGGCATTAATAGTGAAAATGTGATATCGGGTTCGGGTTAATGGGTTCGGGACTGGCTAAAATAGAACGTATATATGTTTGTGCCTTCATTCTCCCTTATCCATTTCTTGAGATCCCTAAATAGTGTGTGTGTGTGTGTGTGTGTGTGTGTGTGTGTTTTGAGAGCTCCAGCAGCAAGGAACTGAATTGGGCTTCAAATTGGTTGGGAAATCTTGAAGTTAGCTTGATTATCTTCATCTTCCTCCTCTTAGTTGTGACCTTGGACTTCAAGGTAAGAGAATTTCAAATTAGAGGTTTAAATTTGAGGTATGTGTTATGAATTTGTGTAAAAAGGTTCCCAAGCTATAAGGGACGGTTGTTTGCTGATTATATAATGTTTAATTGAGCTGAGAATCGAAGTTAGGGAGGTTATAACCTCCTGGGCAGAGCTGAAAATCGCTGTGCAGGAACAGGGTTTCGCAGTGTCGCGGCGCGACCACCAGAGGGCCCACGGCGCGACCAAGGGCCTGCAGTGAAAATCCGAAGTTGAGTCTCATTTAGGGGGTTTGGGTTGAATTGTGTCGGGTTCCTTCGGGATTGCTCGGGTTGGGTTTTGTTTGGGTTTGGGGTCTCGTTGGGATTGCTTTGAGTCGAATTTAGGTCGGGTTTCGGGTTCGAGTTTCGGTTCCGTGGGATTATCGGGTCCGAGTCGGTTTCGTGATATTATGAGATGGATATATGTGTATCGGTCGAGTTGTAATTGACCGGTTATGATTCCATGTGTTACAGGGACAAGCGGGCATCGGGCCGGATTCGATCAGAGTGCTCAGGCTTCGGGAAATCAGTCAGGTGAGTACTCGAGTCGTTTTCTAAAACGCGCGCTGTCTTTATGATTTTGGCTTTATTGCTATCTTGTGCGTGTAATATATATATATATATATATATATATATATATATATATATATATATATATATATATATATATATATATATATATATATATATATATATATATATATATATCTGTGTGTGTGTGTGTGTGTGTGTGGGACAGGGACGTGAACCTCAGGTATATTCTATTCCTTATACGTGTTATGTATGAGATGTGAGATCGATTCCAGGGGTCCGTGATGTGTTCCATACAGACAGTGAGTCGCGAAAGGGATTGCGCGGGTTGACTGTCCCTAACAGTCCTTGGGGCGTATATATACGGCAGGGCCTGTAGCCGGGTCGCTCCTGTGCTACAGGGTTATTGCCGCTCACTGCTGTGTGCGGTGTGTCGGCCGGGGAAGGGTCCCCACAGGGCCAGTGTGTTATTCCGATCTCATACTTGTGCTTTATATCTGAGATGCGTATTGGGCAATCGGGACAGGGACAGGGTTTGCGTGCTATGTGTTATGTGTTCTGTGTAGTGTCAACCATCGTGTGCTCACAGACTTTATAGCTCATGTATTCGAGTCTAACATGTTCAGGGAATCAGAAAGGTCCACAGCAGCCGCCGAGATCGATTCGAGGTTGATTGAAGATCCGTGGTAGTTTGTGTTTTATATAGAACTCTTGTAATAGTTGTTTTGGGAATGTTGTATCAGATATGTATTCGATGATCAGGGTTATCATGTTTAGTCTAACTTGGGATTGCGAATGTATTGTTTAACTTGAAGTTTAAAGTTTTAATTAGCTGTAATCTGCATTATCCTATGACACGTGTGTTATAGATCCGTTGCGTTCTTGCCACTTATGATATTATGTTGACGTGGCATTTCGGGATCGGAGGGGTGTTACAGCATGGTATCAGAGCTTGTGGTTTGAATCTTGAGTATCATTAGTGGATGCTTAACTTAGACCTTGTTCCGGTCCATGGGGGATCGTTTTGCGATTTTATTAGTGGATTAACCGACCTGGCTTAGTGTATAACGATGGGTGATTTATCCCTTGTGCTTAATTGTTTTGTTTTGTGCATATTAATATGGCAGATCAGGGAGAGGGTTCGGGCGCGGGTAAGCCGCCCAGTGATGAGTATATCCGCAAATCCGAGCTGCTAGAGGTTCTTACTGAGTTTTACCGACAGCAGAAAGAGCAAGAAAGGGAACATGTTCAGAATGTGGGGCCAGGGGTTCGATCTACCGAGACTGAGTCTAGGGGTGGTGCTTCTTCGTCATCTTCGCAGCGGGGCGGATCTTTTATTTATTATATATAAATATTATGTTTTATGTAAAAATGTAATTTCAAGTTATATCGACTAAATCTATGTATAAATTTGGAAATAAAAAAAATTAGAAGAATGTTACAAAATAACTATTATTCATATATATGTAAAACGCTTAAATTATTAATATACGTGTTTTTTTATATTTTTTTTATAAGAATTAATATTTATATTTGTTTAATTTTAAGTAACTAAATATTTATTAAAATTTATTCACGTAACACGTGGGTTCATAAACTAGTATCATATAAAACAAACTCTGAAATTATGATAATTAGTTTAAAAAAACAGTAGTGTAAACTTACACATATTGTTATTTTTCTTTTTTCTATGTTAAAAAAAATATTATTATTAGTATTATTATTACTAGTTTATTTAAGAACGTTTATGTAACAATAATTCATACACTTTCAATTGGCATGATAATTTACTATATTTTCGGCTCTCCATCAAGAGCAAACTAGTATAATATCTGTGCGTTGCTCGGGAGACCATTCTTTAAAATCTATACTTATAATTAGATTGTGCACCAAAATACAAAGAACTATATTATTTTATCTCGAAGAATAGAGACATCAAACATCAACATATCAATAAACACCGATGCTATGAATCTCAGAGTCATAAACAATAAGAGTTATCATTTCAACAATATAGTGAATATGTTATCAATGTAATTTCCTAGGTTTATTGATTGCAATAGTGTTGTGGGATAAACTCCCTTTCTTGCCTTCTCTCTAAAATACAAAAGGCAACAATTTGCAAGCTTTAGCACATAAGGTCAAACAATCATTAGAGTAAAATTTAGGTTCACTATAAATAGATTAAATTCAACCTAGCGTGTCATATCCAACAAACTTTAATGGTTCTATTAACATACAATTCACATTAATACTATTGTAAACTCAATGTCTTATGGAATATTTCAACATAGCAAACTTATGGCATGTTCTGAAATTTTCGATGGAGGTTAAAAGAAAATCAGAACACGAAAGCATCCATTTGTATGCTATAGAGTAATAGCGGATAAGTTGATGCATCATATGAACAAAATTCAACCACAACATAGATTGCTTAAAAACATGAGACCGTCATACCAAACGAACTCTCATAGTTCAATTTATGAGAAATTGAAGAATATATTAACAAAAAGATCAAACCAATGGCATAATTCTTACTTGTATCCTCTTCATTCATGAGCTCAAGAGTCTCCCTTACTATGTCTAGAGCCTTTCTGGTTGTAGTTCTTGCTTCTAGTCAAATAATATTGAACCTTTGGATTCACCTAACTGTCACAAAAATCAATTGGGCAGTTATTGTCATCATTGGTTCAAGTTTGGAGAAATAGCGTATAAAGGTAAGATTAATGTTGTGCTAAACAGGCTCCATGGTTCGTGACAGATCTAATGAGGAGGTTAGACATTATGACATATGTCGAGAGCTACATTAGACACGTCACATGTATACGAGGTGTAAGTGGACACGTTTGTAGCTAAGCTAATGGACAGAGAGTTGGATGATGCTAAGCTAAGAGAACACACAATTTATCCTTTTAAAGTAAGTTTCCACCAATCGTATACTAACACTTTTTATCCTTTTAAAGTAAGTTTCCACCAATGCCAACCTTAAAAGTCCCACCAGGTGAGCTCGGTAGCGTACCATACCGAACCGGTATCGATCCCGAAAATACTGAAACTGAATTATTAATTTTGAAAGAACCGAATACCGAACCGTATAATTTTATATGGTGCCGGTTCGGTTCCGAATACCGAATTTTAGCTAATTTAAAAACCGAATACCAAACCGAAAGTACCGAATACCGAATTTTAGCTAATTTAAAAACCAAATACCGAACCGAATATATTAATTCGGTATCGGTCGGTACCGGTACCAGTTTGGGTTCGGGAAATGGTATCCGTCGCTTACCCCTACCCACCACCTTAAGGGTGCAAATGGCTAGTATGGACATCTCCTCACTCGGTAAATACAAATACAGAACCCATAAATTGCCCACATTGTGTCTTAATTTTGTAGAAAATTCCTAAGTAACTTAAGCCTTTAAACCTACCCAGAAACAAAGATTTTTAACAACAAAGAAAGTAATCCAACCTTTCTTATGGATTTAACTAACTATAAACCATGCCCTGGTTTTAATTTTATAAACACAAATCAATTAAATAAAATTTCTTGATATGAAAAAATGAATGCTTGAAAGTATAGTGACACACACCACGGACTGGATATTCAGATAATCACTAAAAAACTTGTACTTATAAGTTGCATTGTTCAATATTCATTTTAATCTTCCTCCTAATTACTTTCGCCACCTTATTTATAGTCGTTTATGTAAAGTGCTCGTACAATCTCATAATCCCTTGGCAAATACAAATTATAGGAATTCAGATGTCCATTAAAATGAAAGCAACAAAGGCCGAATAAATCTAAGCAATGGGAAAACCTAAAATCAAAATCACAAATTATGACAAAATTTTGAAATCTTACTTCAAGGGAGTAAAAATCTGTTGCACAAAGTAAGTCTATGCATTGTTCTTCACCAGAGGTGTTGGTAACAATGAAGTTCGACCGAAAAACCCTAAAATCAAATCAAGGATCAGCCGAAAAACTGAATCTTAATTGAGGGATAGTGAAAACCTATTGTAGAAAATCTCAATATGCATCGTTGTTCTGCAGAAGTGTTAGCAAGAGACATTTCAGGATGAATACTTGATGCAGCGCAGATGCTAATCAAGCGTCAGTGCCACCGTCTAGTTCGTTCAATAAAATTTTACCGAGGAAGACGATGTTGTGGTAAATATCCAGAGAGAGCAAAGAGTGCTCCGTGCTTGGCAATGAAGGAGCAGGAAGTGGCGTCGTGAACAATGTTTTCTCTCGATTAAACTAATAAGAAAAAAAAAATGTAAATTATAGTATTGATAAATGCCCCCAACAGCTCAAGCCATTTTCCTCGGTTTCATTGGCACAAATGGATCCCTTTTTTTCTGAGTTTTTGTTAGCAGCGGATCTTTTGGTTTTATTCCTATTATTTCTGAATTTAAATGGTGGAGATGATTTCGTGATATAATCCAACATTCGACATTGTGCCATGTCAGCTTTATTCAATCTTTGGAGTTGCCATCCAAAGACCATTTCCAATCGCTTTTTGATTTGGTGCAAATAATTGCAATACTCATGTCGTTGATTTTTCTGCATTTTTTTTTCTAGTTAATTTGTGTATTACTGGTTTATTTTAAAATTTTTTTATCCACATAGAAGTTTCAGATAAATAGCAATTTGAATCATGTTGTGATGTAGCCTTAAAAATCTGAATTATAGCCAATCATATCTTGCCAAATAAGCCTAAAAAATTTGTATTTCTACCAATTATACAACGCCACGTGAGCATTTTTCTCTCTGCTCCGTCGGCAATATATATATATATATATATATATATATATATATATATATATAATTTATACCGTACGGAACATTGCTCTTGGGGCTTGTTGAAGGGAAATCAATAAAAATACATATTTTTTTTAACAACAACAATTTTATTAAAACCAATCAGCTTCTAGCAAGATGCTAGCCGTCAAAACACCAGGATTCACAACATTAATAACCCATATTACAATCTAATCGTCCTAAAATCAACTAAAGATTACTCAGGAACATTCCACATGAGGGTTACAATATTAATATATGAAACAGACAAAGGCAAACATGTAACAGGGGATACTATAAAATCAAGACATTTCTTCATAAAATTGGAAATATATAGCATTACTATATAATTATTAGAACAATATTATTACATAGCATAAACACATTTCTTAAGACCAAGGTCCCATTAACTTCCATGCTACATCATCGTACGGTTTATATGTTTTCGACAAATAATAACCATCTTCTTTTAATAACCAAAAAACATGTGAATGCCTAAAGGGGACGGGACGAGTAACATTGACTACATTTAGGTCAAAAACATTAAAATGCGCACTTTTTGTTCCATAGAAAAAATCTCCTGAGAAAAGAGTAGTTTGGGAGAGATTTTCACAAAAATGAAAACTATATCCGAGTTGATTAGTAATGTTATGATATCCAAGATCGTCGTCTTTAGATCTCACACGAAGGGTGATTGTTGAACCTAGGATCCCATCATAGACGTTAATCGTCCACTCGAATGGAGTCCAACACCTGCTTTCGGAAGGGGTTACACAAAAGCAAGTGAAGAACGTCAATATAAAGAAAACATATAGAATATTATTTACGACAAAAATACCCATTTTTTAGGTCGACGAAGAGTGTAAGCATTTGTTCTTAATCACGTTAATTTATATATGAAATAATTGCATATTTGCATATTCAAGAAAACCTTCAATTTTATTCTTGTAACCTCTACGATCACACAATGTGAAATTAATGGTTTGAATATCGTTATAACACAAAGTAAATGAGTCTTTTCAAGTTTCAAAAAATGTATTTAATGAGAACGTTTCAGTAAATTCTTTACTAGAAATGAATACAATTAATAACAATATTAATTGGGTCAAAATGTCAAATATTGGTAATTAATAAATAACCGAAATTAAATTGCTCCAAGAATATACAATTAGGATGACACTCATGGGTCCTGGTATAGGTATGGCAAAAAAAACCGAAAACGACGGGGAAAACCGAAAACCGACGTAAACGGGCCGGGTTCGGGTCGGGGAAAAACCGCTAGGATTTTAACGGGGATGGTGCCGGGGCCGGTATTAGGTAAATAACCGATTACCCGGCCCAATTAACCGTTTAAGAGGCCCGTTTAAAAAACTGATTATTATATATATATATATAAAAGAAATCCTAAATGTAATCCTAGTTTATGCATCTTTTTATTGTCGCCGTAACAAGATTTAATTGTTCTCATTAAATGGGGATTTTTGCGGTGAAAATTAACCGTTTACATTAAATGGTGAAAACCGAATCCCCGCGGTGAGAACTGAATCCCCGACGGGGATCCCCGTATAAATCCCCGCGGTTTTTTAAACGGGGATGGTATGCGGTTTCTTAAACGGGGACGGGGACGGGGGGACTGATCCCCGGCCCGAAACCGGCCCGTTGCCATCCCTATCCTGGTATGGATACCCGCTACTCGTTAATATAACTTATAAAATTTTTTTCTCACCACGAACCCACAGCATTTCATCGATGTGTATAATTTTTTACCCATACCCGTTACCCACGGATATCCGTAGATACGTGTATATTTCACATATTATTTAGTTTTATGATAATTTATTAAATCTTCATGAAATAATGAAACGTTAAACTATATTGAAAAAAGAATCAAATACTTCAAATGTATTTGTTAAACTATATTGAAACCAAAGCCTTAAACTACTTTTATAAGCATAAAGACCACTTCATCTTTCACAATTTTATCAATATCGAACAAAAAAATAATAATATTTTACCTTACCCGAAACTCAATTAATGTGTGTGGACGTCTAAAAACAAATTTTCCAAGGCTTTTTTTTTTTTTTTATTTTGTTATCTTTGAAATCTGCTTGATATTGAGTTCATGATGGCTTCATCTAGGGTTTTCTTTTAATTTCATGGCTTTGAGTTATGATTTTAATATTGAATTTGTGGCTTCGTTTAGGGTTCTTAATTTGTTTGATTTCTTGGCTTCAATTCCTGCTTCTATTCATTAGATTCAAATATCCTTAACTAGTAATGAACCGATAATTATATCATGTTATGTTATGTGTTCTTGATTGTTTACTCAAATCAATTAAATGTGTGTTGCTGACAATGGTAATTAAATCAGTTTATGTGTTCTTAATCAATTTCATGTGTGTTCTCTCATCTCCTACCTCAGATTTAGGATCAAAATATTGTTTTCTTGGTTTCGTTTCTTCAAAAAGGATTGGAGCTTCTAGATTTATGATACTTCAAACCAATAACGCTCGATGTGTTGCTTTCTAATTTTGCCGAAGAAGAAACGATGGGAATAGTAACGGGAAGAAGGGTTAGTCGTCGATGAGGAACTCACCGCACATATAAAGCCCTTTCTCATTTAACATCTATAATAAATAATTATCATAGAATGTGTATAAATAAAAAGGACAAATTTAAAATCTAAAAGCCATATATATAACAAAGGAGAATACAAAACGCCACGTGGTGTCATCAGATTCCACCTAAAAAGATAAATACATTTTATTATTTTTAAAATAAAATAAAATAATGATAAATGCAATTTATTATTTATAATATTTATAAACATTATTAATTAATTAATTCTACCCAATTTGACATATATAATAATGTCATTTACCATCATTATCTATTTGGCATTCGTTAATTCTTATCTAATCTAAATCTAAAATCTAAAAGATCTTAAATTATATATTTTATCTGTAAACTTCAAATAAAATAGTAAAATAAATAAGATTATACTTCAAATGAAAAAAATACAATATTATTAAATAACATATAAGAAAGATATATAAAATTTATTATTTTTAAAATAAAACAATAATAATTAATAATTAATCAACTATATCTATTGTTTGGCATTATCCAATAACGTTATTTGTCATCATTATCTATTTAATATCTGTTAATTTTTAGCTAATATAAATATAACTTTAGAAAAATCTTAAATTATATAATCTGTCCATAAACTTCAAATAAATTTTATAAAGTAGAAAGTCTTAAATTATATCAATTAAAAATATATTATAAAATATAAAATAAATTAAAATAAATAAGATTATATTTGAAAAGAAAAAGACAATATTAATAAAAAAAAACATATGTCATAACATGTTTTGTTTATTGTAATAAATATACTAATATGTATTAAATATGTTATTTAAAAATATAAATTATAAGATGAAATTTTATATATAAATAATAAACTAGAATAAAGATTGTCACCTGAAACTCTTTTAATAAATCTTAGACTAAATTACATAAATGGTCCCTGTGGTTTATATGAAATTACGGCTTTGGTCCCTGAAAGAATTTTATTACACCACTAGTCCCTAAAATCGAAAAGTTGTAACATTTTAGTCCCTGAAACTAACGGCGGTTAACTTGAGCCGTTAGTTTGAGGGGCATTTTCGTCCGTTTGAATTTCAGGGACCATTTATGTACATATCATACTTTCAGGGACTAAAATGTTACTTTCTTTTTATAATTTAATTTAATTTTCATAGTTTTCATATATATATTTAATGTTTCTTTTTTTTTTTTATAAATTAATTATCCAAATATAACATTTTATTTTTTATTCTTTTTATTTTAATTATTAATTTTTATTTGTATGCTTATTGTTATTATTAAGGTTAGCTTTTTTTATGTATTACTATAATTATTTATTAAGATTATATATGATATACATGGTTCATTTTTTCAATTATTTATTGAGAATCCAAATATTTCTCTATTTTTTTTTTCATTTAAGAAAATAAAAACTAGTTGTAGTTTTTTTTGTTCAGAAAATCTAAATCGAAATGATTTATTTCTTTTATCCATTCAAAAAAGTTAAAAATAAGGATGTGTTGAAGCTTTTTTTCGTTTGGAAAAAAAATATAATCAAAATGGTTCGTAGTTTCTTCATTGCAAATACTTGATAAAAAATTTAATTTTAAATGGTTTAAAAAAATCAAGAGTTAATATGGTTAATCGCTTTTTAGTAAAAAAAAATTTAATTTCGAATGGTTTGTTATTTTTTATTGGAAAAATTGTAGTTTTATTGATTTTTTATCTACGTTTAATTAAAAATCCGAATGGTTTTTTGTTTGAAAAAATCAAATATCATAATGATTTATCGTTTTCTGATAAAAAAATTAAAATAAAAAAATAACAATCCTTTATTATTTATTTTTTACTAAAAAACGATAAACCTTTCCAATTCTTGAATTTTTTCAAACAAAAAGATCATTTTTATTTTTAATTAAACGTAGATAAAAAAAATCAATAAAACTTCGATTTTTTTTAATAAAAAACAACAAATCATTCGGAATTTAATTTTTTTTGTTACTAAAAAGCGATTAACCATTCCAATTCTTGATTTTTTTCAGACCATTTAGAAATAAAAATTTTATTAACTATTTGCAATGAAGAAACTACGAACCATTTTGATTTTATTCTTTTTCCAAATGAAAAAAAACTTCAACACGTCCTTATTTTGAACTTTTTTAATGGAGAAAAGAAATAAATCATTTCGATTTTAGATTTTCCGAACGAAAAAAAAACTACAACTAGTTTTTATTTTTCTTAAATGAAAAAAAGAACAGAGAAATATTTGGATTCTTAATAAATAATTGAGAAAAAACGAACCATGTATATCATATAATAAATAATTATAGTAATACATAAAAAAAAGCTAACCTTAATAATAACAATAAACATACAAATAAAAATTAATGATTAAAATAAAAAATAAAATGCTATATTTGGATAATTAATTTATAAAAAGAAAGAAATACTAAATATATATATATGAAAACTATGAAAATTAAATTAAATTATAAAAAGAAAGTAACATTTTGGTCCCTGAAAGTATGATATGTACATAAATGGTCCCTGAAATTCAAACGGACGAAAATGCCCCTGAAACTAACGGCTCAAGTTAACCGCCGTTAGTTTCAGGGACCAAAATGTTACAACTTTTCGATTTTAGGGACTAGTGGTGTAATAAAATTCTTTCAGGGACCAAAACCGTAATTTCATATAAACCACAGGGACCATTTATGTAATTTAGTCTAAATCTTATATGGATTTATAAAAGAGAGAGAGACCAGGTTTGAAATATATATGTTTGCGTGGGTCCCAGATGAGTGGATGTCAAATATTGGTCAACGAGCTAGTTTTACCCGCACGTTGCAGCGGGATCATAAATTATATTTTTATAAATGTATTACTTAAAAATAATAAAATAACAATAGTCGTTTACCTGCCGGCCAGTTAGAATGTAGATAAATAATTTATAATTTTGTCATTTTTAAATAGTCTGAGACGAAATACAATTTTATGTTAAAATGTAGATAAAAGAAAAGTGATCATAATGATATATTTGAATTTTTATAAAATATAATATATCAAATGTTTCAATAGAACAACAAAACAATTGTATATTACATATAAAATAAAATATTTAGGAAGCTGCATTTCTGCCTGCCTAACGAAAATCGTTCCGATGACGATAAATTTTATATCAGAATGTAAACAAAGATAATGCGATCGTAATGATATACTCAAACTTTAATAGAATTCAATATATCAAAAGTTATCACAGAAAAATAGAATTGTTATATAATATATACTAGGTTATTACCCATGTATTACATGGGTTAACTTTAGAAATTGACATTTATATATATGTATAATATAATAATTATATAAATAAAAAAATTTGCTTAATTTTAGTTAGTTAGTTATTAAATTAATACATATTAGATTTACATAGATTTGATTTGCTTTTAAATTTGAAAATAAAATCAGTAAATAATGTGGCAAAAGGAAAGAGCGACATGTGACAAATTAAATGAGAGAATGCCATGTGGCAAATTAAATGAGAGTTTGCCATGTGACATTTAATTACTCTTTTAATAGTATAAGATAGATATAATAATTATATGAATAATAAAGTTACTTACTTTTAGTTAGTTAGTTATTAAATTAATCCATATTAGATTTACATAGATTTGATTTGCTTTAAAATTTAAATATAAAATCAGTAAATGACGTGGCAAAAGGAGATAGCGACATGTGGCAAATTCAATGAGAGCATGCCATGTGGCAAATTCAATGAGAGAATGTCATGTGACATTTAGTTACTCTTTTAATTGTATAGATAGATAAAGTAATAAAATAAGTCAGCTGCTTACCTACCTGCTTGAGCTGTCTGGCAGCCTGCTTTACTGGTTCTGACGATGATAAATTTTATATCAGAATGTAGACAAAAATAATGCGATCGTAATAATATATTCAAATTTTAATAAAATACAATATATCAAAAGTTATCATAGAAAAATAGAAATGTTATATAAAATATATAAAGTAATAAAATAAGTCAGCTGTTTACCTGCCTGCTTCAGCTGACAGCATGCTTTACTGTTCATTGAACAAAGTTTTCAAATAGATATATTAGTAATTCCACTACTAACCTAATCCAAAAACCAAAGTTATCTATCATCTGGTTAGAAATGTTGGCACGTGTTAATTTATTATCAATAAATGAAACTTGTCTAATGGTCTTTAAGCCTAACAAAGCCCTTGTCAAAGATGTGAAGAAAAAAATTTCAAGCTACGTCGATGGAATGTCCTCACTTAGATTTTGAAGTTATCGAGCAATAATCATAAAAGAAATCCATTTATACATATTTAAGACCGTCACTTAGTTTTTTAAAGCCCTGGACAATAATTATAGAAAAGATCATCCATATCTATACTATATATAATAAGAAAACTATTTGGAGTTTTTGGACCATTGGATGGAAAGAAATCAATGGTCCAGATTAATGACAACTCATAATTATTTATGAAATGTCTCTTATACCCTTAATTAAAATAAATAATTACAGTTATGTCATTATTTTAATTCATTTTCCAAATTTACTACATTACCTTAATTACATTAAATTTTGATTTTAATTTTTTCATTAATGAATTAATATTTACCTAAAATAAATATGTGTCATTATTATCCTTAATAATCATAGTTAAATTCAAATGTAAAAATTTGAATTTAAATGTAGAAGTGTAGTAAATAAAGTTAAAATTTTTTGTTAATTATTCTGCTACCAAGATTTAAAATTTAATTGATAAAACTTCAATGGTGAATATGATAAATTTCGATTGTTGATTTTCAGATATTCCATTTTTATATTTTATCATTTTCAAAATATATTCACATTCACATAATTGAAGTTTTTTGTTTCTTACATTGATATTTCATATTTGAAATTAATAAAAATTAAAAGAAACATTTTTTTGCAAACACATATTATCTGTTTTTAATAATATAATATAATAATATTTTTTTAATTAATATCAAACAACTAAGCATTTTTTTATCTTTAATTTAACTAGCTTTCAAGTTTTTTTATTTTAATTATATATAATTTTTATAATAATTTATTTAAATATAAAAAATAGTTATTTTCTAAATCAACACATGTAATACATGGGTTGATTAACCTATATATTATAATAAAACAAAAGAATTCATGTCACTTGTCACTTTTACAATACAAGAAAATTTATTTTTCCACATCTTTTTCAAAATTTAACATCTTAACTTAATTGAATTAAATTTTGACTTTATTTTTTTCATTAATTAATTAGTAATAAATTAGATTTTGTAACATTTAAAATTAATGTTTACCTAAAATAAATATCTATCATCATAATAATTATAATTAGATCCAAATGTAATAATTTGAATTAGTTGTAAAAATTATTATTATTATGTATAATAAAGGAAAACATTAAATGTCACGTGTCATCTCTACGTTCACCAAAAAGATAATTACAACTTATAAAAAATAAAAGATAAATACATTTTAATATTTTTTAATAAAGATAAATATACTCTATTTTTTAATCTGTAATAATAAAAAATAAACACAATTATTATTTTTGTATGTTTTTATGTTTACTCGTATACATTTTATATAAATAAATTTATATAAAAATATCCACGTAATACGTGGGTTATAAACTAGTATATTTATTAATTTAACCAATATTATAGAGATTACAATAGATTTTGAGTTGAACCAACTAATATATATACATAGGTTAGATTTTTGAGGTCCTACAAAAATTTGGACCATGTTTTTTAATTAAAATAATATCTAAAACATATTTGCACACACAATATCCACTACCTCTCGGCATTTGAATGTCATTTTGCATGGATGATGTCATGCCAAGGGGTGGGGCAGTATTCCCCCAATGCTATGCTCGGTACAATCCCCATGTCGTGTCCACTCCCTTGGGTCTAATTGAATGAATAACTTGCACTTACCTTCAATTCTTCAAACTTCAAACTTACCATATCTAAGGGGTAGTTTGATTACATTTTTCATTAAGTGCTGTCTGGATTTAGAGAGCTGTCTGGATTAAGTAATGTTAATTAGAAATATTTTATTCGAAAAGATTAAAAAAAAAGGTAATATTGGAAAATAAATGGTCTGAATGGAGAACACATAGGGTCTCTTGGCTTATTAATTGGGCTGACTGAATTTGAGTTCTGATTTTAATAAGTCATTATCAAACAAAGCTTATTTCAAATTGACTAACTGAATTTTTCAGATTAAGTCTAATAAGTCGTTATCAAACAGCCCCTTAGTTCAGTCTTTTTGAAAGATGGTGTTCCTCGATTAATGTTATCCAAACGTCATAGTACTGTGCAAATCGTAATAAAAAGTAATATAGTTTATTAAAAATGTATCTAAGTCTTTACATATTTTCTTTTTAATAAAAAGGGTTTATTATGAAAAAACCAATATGTTTTCATGTTTTTTGTGTTTTCGTCCCTTCATGTTATTTTTTTCCATAAAAGTCCTCAAGTTATATTTTCATTTTGGTTTAGTGAAATTTGGACATTAGAACCCGGTTTTTCAGCTTTTTAAAACCCGATTCACAAATTATAACTGGGGTCTAATGTCCAAATTTCACTAAACCAACAAGAAAAGAATAACTTAAGGTTTTTTTATGGAAAAAAATAAGATGAAGGGACGAAAACGTGAAAACATGTTGGTTTTTTTTCATAATAAACTCTAATAAAAAGTATACAAATAGCTTTAAAATGTATTCATTTAGAATAACATCATGTACTTGCTCATCAAAGTTTTTAAAATCGAAATCTTGATTGTAGGATCATACCTTTCAATTTTGATCTAGATCATCGTACAATCGTTACCGACGTAAAACCGTTATCTGGATTGTTCAATGATCAATTGACTTCTGACTCTTTTACCTAGTTTTTCCACATATAATCATTTTCAAAATCGTGAGATCGTGTGTAAGACCGTAGGATCGCTCGACTTTGTTTTGCATAACTTTAAACATCGAAACTTTAAGGTATGGTGTTTTTCAATCTAAAGTGTGAATAAAGTTTAAAGTATTATATCCCTGATGGTACCACTAATGGTTTGGAAAATGAGATTCATAGGGAATTTTCATGATTTAAATCATGTACATGTCATTTAGTCATAGGTTACGCAATTTAACTACTTCATGTTATCGGTGGGACTGATCATTAAGGGTCCCGAGAGAGTGGGCTACGTTTTTTTAGTTTAAAGTTTTATATAAATAATTTATGAATAAAATTATATATTATAGTATCTAACCAAGGGAAAATTTAAAGAACTAATGATTTATAGTATGATCTTGTAGTCTCGAAATATTTCGATCTTTCGAAACCAAAAATTATTCAATGTAAAATCTCGATCTTGGCAACAATTATTCTATGTTACACCTCCCTTATGCAGTAAAATATAATTAATTTGTTTTAATAATTTCAATTTATTATTATTGTTGCTATTATTATGATTATTATTACAACTAATAATAATAATACTAGAATAATAGTTAAGTATTTAGTCATATATATTTTTCTAAACAAATATATTCTAATAATCATGTTTTCTAATAAAATAAAGTAAGACAGATAAAAAGAAATTATTTAAAACGTATAAGATGAAACCTAAAACATAACCCCTTTGTTAAACAATTTTCGTTTTATAAATTATAAATGAGTTAAATGTATTAAATAAAAAAAATAAGCATGTGTTAATCATCTAATATGCTCGTAGGAGTAAAATTCATAAAGTCCAACCGAGTTCAATTGTTCTAGAATACATATTTTAATAATACATAATTAAACTAGTTTATGACCCACGTATTACGTGGATGTTTTTAATAAAAAAAAATTTACATGTAACATAATGTATATATATTTTATTACATGAAATAAAAAGTTATGAAATATGTCTTTTATATAAATAAAAGTTGTTTTTTAAGATTTTAAAATGTTATGAAATATGTCTTTTGTTAGAGTTGATTTTAAATTTTTTTATATTAGTTTAAAATTTAGAAAGATATGATTTTTATATTAGTTGTTTTTCCTAGAATATATTGATCACATGTAAATTGCTGATGATGACATATGACATCACAAAAAATAAGTAAAGTTATTCATTTGCTTTTATTTATAAATAGGATTAAAACATGTAACATTTAATTTAAAATTTAAAAATAAAAAATATTGGTTTTTAAATCAATTATATAATTCAAGATAAAACATTTTAGTTAAATTAGGAAATATTTAAAATAATTTAATATATTTGTAATCTTTTAGTTTCGTTATAAATCAACTATTTTATTATCCACGTATTACGTGGATATTTTTAATAAAAAAATATTTATATAAAACGTATATAAATAAAAATAAAAATAAAAATGCACAATTATTAATTATCTAAAATAATATAAGAATACTATTATTATTTTTCATAACTATTATTTTTTAATAAACTTTTATATTTATTTAATTACAATATTAAAATAATAAAATGTAAATGTTTAAATTAAATTTTAGATAATATTGTATGTTAGATTTATTCATTTTATGGTATTTAATGATAATTTAACTTTATGATATAAATTAAATTTATTTATAGAATATTTGATAACACATATTTTTTTTTAAATGTAATTAATTCAATTAGTTGATTCTAATGAATATATTAGGAAATAAATCAAAAACTGTTTTACTTTAATGAAAACCAATTAAATTGTTTGTATTGATTTGTTAATTTTGGAAAAAGAGTGGGAAATAAAAAAATTAATGGAATGATAGAATGACATGTGGCATGTACTTGTTTTGCTTTATTAATATATATAGGTAGATGGTTATTATGAAGAAACCAATTGTTTTTTAAGTTTTTACAGTTTAGTCTATTCGTGTTATTTTCTACCATAAAATTATCAAGTTTTTTTGGTTTGCTGAAATTTACCTATTGTAATATAGTTATAATATGTAAACCGAGTTTTTAAAAAGCATAAAAATCAGGCTATCACAGGTAAAACCGAATTATAACAAGTAAAAATCTTAAAACCAGGAAAACAAAATCAAAAATAACATAAAAATTCTATTGATAGAAAATAACATGCATTGACTGAACAGCAAAACATGAAAAACATATTAATTTTTTTCATAATAAACCCTATAACTAATTTATCAAATTCTTATGAGTTGTATTTAAATATTGTTATAATGTTTGAATGTTTTATCGATTTGACATAAAATAAATTCTTCTTTTGTAAATTCTAACACTTATAAAACGACAATCTTACTCTAATAGGATTTTTCGACCTTGATCCGCTCTTACAATCTCAATTTTAATTTATTTATTTCATAGTTATATTTTATTTGTTTCATTATAAATTTATAATCAAGTAAATTAATTTCGGTGTGAATTATAATCATTTAGTATAAGAAGTAACAAGGGATAATTGCACAAAAAACCCTCAACTTGTCAGTTTTTTGTGATTAAAACCCCAAACCAGTTTTCGTTGTATAGAATACTCCGAACTAACTAAAAATCAGTAAATTAAGGTTTTATCAATGGTTAACCGGTTGAAACCGGTTATTAATTCTATGTGGACCGATAAATAACCTACGTGGAATAAATTTTAATTGTTGAGACCGGTTGCCAAATATTATACATCATTTAAACACTCGTTGATTAAGTAATCCCGTTTAAAAATTACAATTAAAAATTATCAACGGAAGTTTAAATGATGTGTAATACTTGGAAACCAGTTTCAACAATTAAAACTTATTCCGCGTAGGTTATTTACTGGTTCACGTAGGATTAATAAACGGTTTCAACGTGTTACTCATTGATAAAACCATGATTTACTAATTTTTAGTTAGTTTGGGTTTTCTATGCAACGAAAAATGGTTTGAGGTTTTAATCACAAAAAACTGACAAATTAATGATTTTTTGTGCAATTATCCCCAGTAACAACTCACCCACCTATCCCATACATGTACATCGAACGATCATCCATGAATGACATTAATAATAAGGAAGATGAATGATATTTAGAGGGTAGCATATCTTAATTGATTTTTTTTTTCTACTAACTAGTAAAACCCAACATTGGGAAAACAAGAATATGATACAAACTAGAAAAACCCATTAATTTATTCTTTCATTCTTTGAGATAGTATCATATGTGTGAGGTCACGCAAGAGTTAAGATTGATGAGCATCAAACATGAATTCATTTAATTGACCTTTTGTTTTATGGTTTATAGATTGATACTTTTGGTTTAATTTGTAAATTGTGTCTAACCTAGATTTTTCGAGATATCTCAAATCAGATTTATCTAATTTACATTAAGATCAGGTTTAATAGTTTCTTAAGTTTTTTTTCCTAAAGGAAAATTTTATTGCAACAACGGCAAAAGCCACAAAGAGTCACTAAGGAAGAGTCAAAAGACGTCCAACAACTAAAAAATACCAAGACAAAGAAACAATTGTTTAGAAACAAAAGCAACAAGAAACAGAGTCACAATCACGGGTTTAACTTAGATACTTAAAAGGGCTTAAGGACCAACTCGACCAATTGATTTTCAACTTTGCTTTTCTATCTTGTAGCCAAAGCCTCGATGAATTGATTAGTGTTGGAGGACAAACCTTTTGTAAGATGCCCCTTCATTTTCCTCCTACCAAAGTTTCCTCTCCTTCAATTTCTCGTTTATGGTGTGAGTTCCATGATTAAAATTAGAAACATGACGAATCATACCTTTTTTATATGTTCTTGGTGCTTTTTGTGTATAGAAGATCCAATTCACGTTTTATGGTTTCTAAATTTTTGAATTGAAAGGTATTATACTTTTGACTAGGTTATATCTATATAAGAGAAAATTTAACAAAAAGGTAACATAATTAAGAGACTTGTTATTTAGATAACAAAATTTTATTTTCATTTGCTTTGGCTACTTTTATCCAAGAAACAAAACTGAAAATCAATCACTATAACTAGAAAAAAGGTTTCCTATATATATAAATATTAAATTATATACTCATTCTGTCCCAAATAATGTGTTCATATTTCCTTTTTAATATGTCCCAAAATAAATGTTTACATCTATAAATAGATGTGTATAATTATATTATTTCAATTATGTCCTTAATTATATTATATAAAAGACTGACCTCTTCAAAGTAATTAATAATTAAAGGTAAAATAATACTTTTTTTGATTAAATGTTATAATCATTATACTTTCCTAAAAGTATGGATTTTTATCCGGTGAATATTTATTTTGGAATGAAGGGAGTACTAATTTTATTTTTTTATTTAAAAGACACGTCTCAAAAAATTGAAACCATGCAAGAGTACAATTTAACCATTAAGTTAACTCTATAGACTTTATTATACAATCTAAGTCTCTTATTCGTTCGATAATTTATGTAACTAGGTTTACCAACTAACAAGAATAAATAATTTAAAATGTCACAAATCAAAGTGGATATCAAATAAACAAAACACTTTACATAGAATTGCAATTGATTAAACAAGATTATTAAGTTAACAAATAAGAAGTTGTCTCGTAAACTCATACAATCTCATAGTTGCCCTCGATGTTTTACTTTCTGGAATCGATCGAATACTACTTCATTTATGACTTTGGAAGGTGTTTCGTACTCTTCGAATTTGTCTGTCTTCTCTTCGACTTTGTTTGTCTGTTCTTAGATTGCCTTCGGCCCTTCGCTAGTTTGTTGCTCATCTATGTTTTGTCTTTGCTCAATCGCTTCTTTCCTCTCGCAGATCGCAAATAATTTTTCCTTAAAAAAGCGTTATGGATAGATTAGTAATTAAGATTGGGATTTGGGTATTTGGTAATAAGAATAAAAATTGGGCCTCTTAGTTTAGAGTTCGAGTCACATCGTAAACAAAAATGTGTAAATTTAAGAGTAAGTTTAGATGAGTATGAGTTCTACTATACAAGAAAATGTGGTTATTTTTATTTTTTTCTTATTTAAGCATTCATCTTATAATTTATTTTTTTATTTGAGGGTATAAATTTTTATAATCAAAATGTACATTTAAAAAAATTATAATTGAACAGTATATGTTGCACACTTACAAAATCATTAGTTGCGCAATTAAAATTTTAAGAAAATTACAAATTATCAGTTGCGCAATTAAAATTTAAAAAAAATTACATTACCTAATGAAGTTATTGAAGAGGGGATCAGTGACACATGCTACCCTCCGCAACACCTTGGGTCCGTCCCTTGTAGCAGATGTAATTTTTAGAAAAGAAATTTACACAAAGAAATGAAGTTATAGAGAAAGTACCCGTTGCACGGGCTTCCCCTCCATTCCCCTTAGGTCCGGTCCGCCCATGGATGATGGATATAGCAATTATTTTATCACATTTGTCTAACTCAATAGATATTTAATGGCTAAATTGGACGGCTTATTAGCTAATATAATATAATTTCTATAGTCATGTACACATTAGAGATGAGCTCGGTTTTTAAACCGGTCCGAACCTGAATTACTCGAAAACTGAAAATAAGCAAAACCAAGAAGTAATAGCCGGCCAGTAAATGAAACGATTCAGTCCAGTTCTCATTTAGATTATAATCCGACTTTCACAATAAGAATGAAAAATCAAACCGGTCCGGAACCCTACTGAATCCGATGGAACCGAAAACCAATTTTTAGAAATTATAGGAACCGTACCCTGCACCAAAAATGAAAACGGTTCGGTCTTGTACGGTTTGGGTAAAATGAGTTTTTTTCAGATCTATAATAAATTTAGATTGTTTGTGTAGTTTCAGAGTTAAGTGTTTGCAACCTCTTAATTTTAAGAGGGAGCCGTGTCCGAAAACAAATTAAGTGGTCCATTTTTTTATTTTTAGTTTACAAACCCTAAAACTATTTATCATTAGTTATTATAATTTCAGTTATCTTTTTTGAGGTATTGATTAAAATATAAATTTAGTTAATTCTAATTAAACATGTTATTTATTATAATTGAATTTTGTTTATAGAAATGAATTAATAATAATATATAATTAATTAGTTATTATATTCTAAAATAATATTTTTTAGATGTTTCATATTACGAAACAAACAATCTTACGATCAACTCTTAATTTCATATTTCATATCTGAAAACTATCTCTTAATTTCATATGTTGTTTTCAGACTTCAGACATTTAACATTTTAAGAAACAAGTAGCACCTTATGTATTTATATGGTTCACAATCTAGATTCTCACCTTAAGGGTGCGTTTGGTACAGAGAAAAGAAATGAGAAGAAATGAAAATGAAAATGAGGAAGAAATGAAATTGGGTGGAATTGAAACTGTGTATCTTGTTTGGTATCAACAGATGAATAAAGAGGATAAATGGTGGCTCAGGTAGAGTAGAGACACAAGACAAGTCAATTCACATCATTTCTCTACCAAATGGAGAGAATTGCATTTCTTCATATTTAGCCTTCAAATAATTCCAAGAGAATTGTAAGGTCTACCACTGACAGATCTATCTAGACGCGGATCCGTGAACGAGTGCGGAATCCTCGTTGACGGTTAGACGGACAACTCTCAACCAACGGAAACACGGAGACTATTAGACGCTGAACGAACGACACACGAACGATCCTACGTACTAATTCTCTCCGAAACGGGACTCACCTAGCTGATAAACTCGAGATCGCCTATTGCTTAATTCCTCACGAATTCTGCCAAAGGTCTGCTAATCATTCGAGTCTATCCCTAATTATAGACCCTGATTCGAGTCTGTTGTGGGCCAACCTCGAATCTGGCCTAAGGCCTCATTCGAATCTGTCCATCTGACAGATTCGAATCTAACCTATTCGAATCTAAGGATACATTCGAATCTATCACAGATTCGAATGTCTTCCTTTACATATTCGAATCTAACCAATACACTTAAACACTTACGTGATGAAACTTATGTTTTAACTTATGCTTGACATACTCTTTGACTTTTATGTTTGAACTTCTTGTAATATGTTACATCAAGTTCAAACACACAATCAATAACAGACAAACACATATTAAACATATATATCAAAACATTTGTTAATATTCAGAATATTACTTAAATCATAACGCAGATCGATTAGACTGCTATCGTCACACAGGGTGTACCAACAGACTCCCCCTTGACGATAGCTTCTAATTATTTACATTACATCAAATTTAAGTACTAGAGCTATAGATACTACTACCTGCATATAACCCTGCATCTATACATACTTTAACTACCTTTTGGAACTTCCTGGCTTCAGATCTCCATGGTTCTGTAAAAAAGATAGGCTGATCATGAAGCTTCTTCAGGTCGTCCTTAGATAGGTTTATCAAATGCAGTGGGTCGTATACCTTCAAAATTACCTGCTCGTCTTGATCCTCCATTATAGCTTCAGCAGTATCAATCTCCAGGTACCACCACTTCATGTTGCTCAAAACATTTTGTGGCATTGGCTTCATTGGCACTTTTTTCAAGCATTTGACTGGCTTATAGATTATTCTAGCCCAAGGTCTTCCAGTATGAGGATCTATCCTTGATCCATCCTCGACCCTTTTGCCTGATCTCGGCTTAAGCCTCTCAAATTTGCCTGATCGCCCTTCTTTCCTTATAATTCTTTCAATAACGCTCGCGTAGGGATCATTTCCAATGTTGATCAGCTCCTTCCAGGCTAACTCTTTAACTTCAATCTTGGGCAACGAATTAAACGCTTTCAATGTCCGCCTCAAGTATTGAAGTCCATCCCTTCTCTTCAAAATAAACAGCTGCAGTTCTCTGTCAAAGAACCAGCTAATAATCCCTCCAGCGAAATTTCCAGCACCTGGATTCCTCATCTTCTTCTTCATCTTCAGCTGATCTTTCTTTTCTTCCTTCTTGAACCAAAGATTTAACAGATCAGCTCTAGATGGCTCTTTCTCAGCCTCTTCAAGGTCTTTATCTTCAGCTGAGACTACTTTGATGTAATCAATATCAATCACATTATGATCTTGGCTTTCATACAGTTCAGTGATTGGTTGTGAATTGATTATTACTTCGTTAACGTGATCATCTTCATCATCTATTATTTCATCATCTGATTTCCAGTCAGCGACATCATCTGGAATAAACTCACCTTCTTCTAAATCTTCAATATCATCTTCAAAATCAAACTCCATCAGCTCTTCTTCAATATCTTTTAGCGCATCGATCATGTCGCTATCTAAATTCCTTGAAGAACTAGCCTCTCCTCTTTCACCTTCTGCTTGACTTGGCTCCCCCTGAGATTGAGCAGCCTGAGCAGTAGAAAAATCTACTGGCTCATCCTGTCTTTGAGAGCTGGGATCATTGCCTTGGTTATCATCTTCATCATCGTCCCTCCGCCTCTGTACTTCTTGATCACGACACGACGTCTCCCCCTGAGCCTGAAGGTTTTTCATTAACTGCTCAATGAGGGAGCGCATCGATCTTAACTCGGCGGCCTGGTCACAGACGAATGTTTTTAGCTCAATATTCTCCTCTTGGATTGTTTCAACTGTCTTCTTCAATTCAGCATTTTCTTTATCTAAATTTGCATTATGTGCCTGAATTTCACCTATTGCCTTTGTTAGGCTCAGGATTTGGACATGTTGGAAATCCACTCGAGATTTGAGTTGAAGAAACTGCTGATTTTCAGCATAGGCGGTAGATGTGGATGGAATGGACTGAATGGGAGAAGGGTTGAATGGTGGTGGAATATATGGCTCATGAGGTTGAGGTGGTGGTGATGGTGGAGCTGTGGTTTGAGGTTGGGTTTGGGGAACTTCTGACTGACTGGCGGATGCAGAGGAAGACCCTTGCATGAACCGATGACGTTTGGCCCTTTGCCTCGTCAGTAGTGGAGCATCATCTTCTTCTTCAAAATCCGAATCTTCAGATTCCCTGGCCTCTCGCCTTCTCGAACCACCTTCATTGATGATCAAACGTGAACCGTAAGTTCCAATTTGAACAGATTCTGGAGCTTCAACTTCGATATCCTCCAGGTCTTCTGATTCTGTAGCGGATGATGACTCATCATTGCCAGTCTGCTCTGGCACATATTCATCAACATCTCTGAATATATCATCTGTATCTACCGGGGGACTAAGCAGCTCATCTACTAACGCTGCTGCAACATCTTCATTGGCATGTGGACCAGATGCCCATATTTCCTCCAATGTTTGAGCAATCTGCTCGGACTCGGGGACTGAATCGCGAACGGCACTTGAAGTCCCTGCTTCCTGTGCTTGTGGCTGTTCATTCGTAGTAGGCCTGGATGCCTGAATCTGAGTCGCAGATTGTCTTTGTCTTCGCCTTGGATCACTTGGACGCGCACGAAGCTGTTGTTGTTGTGGACGTTGCTGTTGTTGTTGTGGTTGTTGTTGTTGCTGACGCGGCTGAACTTCTACTTCACATGCCCAGTTGGCATTATCAGGTGCCACAAAGTTCCTGTCTAAGACAGCTCCAAACAACGGACGAGCAACAGGAACAGCCAATCTTCCTCGGTGTGAGGAACAATCAGCAAATATGCGTTTCTCCATTACATTCACGCTCAAAGAATCATTTGATTGTGGCAGACTTGGCAAAAAGTGCCTTATCAACATCATCACGAACCTCGGATACAAAAGGAACCTTTCTCTCTCAGGAGCCGTGATTTGATGGATAAATTCCGAGAAAATCAGCTGCGAGAAACTAAACTTCTTATTGTATACCATCGCGATCATTGCTGATTGGATTTTTGATACTATATAATCAAAACCAGCTTTCTTCGTGCAAAACAGACCATGAAGACATGCACCAAGAATCTCCATTGCCCAATCAGGCCACTCTTCATGTAAGACGACTTTGTTACATCTAGACTGTAACCCATTCGTTGAAAAGCCGCTTGCCTAATACTTAGTGGAAAGTCAATAGGCCCAGACTCCTCTTCCTCAGATCCTAGCTGCAACACTTGACGCAGCATATCGGCAGAGAATACCAACGGTTGCCCTGCGATCCTTGTTCTCAGCACTGTCGGGGTGACAGAGCAGTCAACTTGTAAGTGATCATAGAACTGCCGCACATATGAGATTACAATCGGAATGTTCTGAAACAAAGCGTAGCTAATTCTGGATTCAGCTAAGAAATCCAACACTTCACGAAAACCCTGCGCCTCAGGGATATGATTATCTGGATTAAGAACCATATTGTGCTTGGGAACAAAAGCACGAAGCGCCATATCTGCACAATACATAAAATTGTTAGATTATTATTAAAAATCAATAAACTTGTTTAAATTCAAATTTGTTTTATCTTGTATTTGATTAAATACAAAATCTAACACAATTAAATTTCCACAAGTTTAATAAAATTTAAATTCAACAAAATAAATGAAGTACAGATTCGAGAGTAACAGATTCGAAGTGCCCATATTCGAATGTAATGGACAGATTCGAATATACCCTATTCGAGTCTGATGGACAGATTCGAATATCTGGTCATCTCGAATCTATTGATAGATTCGAGAAACCCATAATCAGATTCGAATGTCTATTATCAGATTCGAAAGGCCGACACCCCTTTTTCAACAAAAATCCAAGATTTTAACCATTTTGAACTAGGTAAATCACATATTTTAGTTCAACTAAGTTCTAATCACTGATTTATGCCTTTAATTTGATATTTTATAGGTCCTAACTTAGTTATTTATGAATAACCCTATTTTGACCAATAAAACATCAAAATGTGATGTTTAAGCCCAAATTTGTGTATTAAACCACCAAAATCTTGTACAATCATGTTGCTTATACCTAGATTTGAAAGTAGAATCGACCACAAAAGCTTTAGAATCGACGAAATGTCGTTTAGTGGAAATACGATAGACTCGAGAATAGATTCGAGATCGCCAGTGACAGATTCGAGAGTATAGATTCGACAACAGTAAAGTAATAAATGACTTCACTATTGACCTATATATACTAACTACCTTCGAGTCTATGCTATTTCGAGTCTACTGACAGATTCGAAGTATCTCACATTCGAGTCTGTCTTAGATTCGAAATTTCCAACACTTAGAAAAATTTCGGAAAATTTTGAAATAACTTCAACTTTTCCAACTATTTTCTACGGTATTGTGTAACCAGATAATCTATGCCAAATCTTTTACCCTAAGCTCAGATATTTCACGCAATGTTTATTTTATCCAACTTCGAATGCACCCTCAGAAATTTTTGACCTTTTACCTAAGTAAAAATTAAACTAAACTAAAATAAAATAAAATAAGCTAAGGTAAAAATAAAATAAAATAAAATAAACTTTTGACTAAAAAATTTAATCTAGACTTAAGTTATAAAAATAAATTTACAAGCTACGCTAAATACCAAACAACATATTTTTGGTGAGTATAGTCTAAGAAAGGTTCAATCAGATAGCGATGTCCGATACTAACTTTCAGTACTTAAACTTTCACACTTAGGAATTTTTTGAATTCCTTTGATTGTTTGTCGTGACATACCCACTTAGCCGATTGTTGGTATTTTACCCTGTTAAACACTATACATTCCGGAATATCCCTTGGCCTTTTTATTTATCAGGAAATTATCTTACGTGACTCAGACATAGACATACTTTTATGATCAAGGCACACAGACAAAATTCTAACTTGTTGGTATTTGCAAACTTTCTTTAAAAGACAAACATCGGACACAGGTCTGTATTCTCATACAACAAAGTGTCTTAGTTCGACTTAAGGTTTAACTTTAAAGTTAGGAGATAGCGGTGACAGGTCTGTACTGACGTACAACAAAGCGACATGTCTGCTAACCCGAATCTAAACAGAGACAACAGGTCTGTACTTACGTACAACAGAGTTGCATGTTTTCGACTCTCAGTTTTTCATGATATTTCTATTCTTTCCATTTTCAGACGTATTTGATGTTGCTATAAATCCCCAGAAAGTTTGCATACCTCATTTAGACTCAATGTTTGTATGTCTTGTACATAAAAATTAAGACCGATTGGTCATACATCTAGATTAGTGACACGCTTGACCTTTTCTAGAATATTTTATTAGCCTTGAGATTCCCTATATGTATTATGCCTACCAACACATCAAACTAAATAAAGTATAACACTTAGGATTTAGTTGCATTATGTGTGAAAGCCTAAACACTTAGAGTCTGTAACGACGGTGCTAATTTTCGTCACTTTGAACCTATGTATCTAAGACTTAACTCCTTTTCTGATATTCTCTTTTTTTGTATTTTTGTAATTTTCTCTCTTTTTTCTTTTGTTTTTCATAGCAAAAAGCAGTAAACTAAGCTAACCTACTAACTTAATAGAAACTTACTAAAAATAGTAACTAACTAAAAATAGAAACTTTCCTAAATTAGAAACTTTCCTAAATTAGCAGACTACTGAAAAAGAAAGAAATATAACAACTATAAAAGGAAATAAAATACTACTAAGGTCAATTTACTCTGGGTTGCGCATTCCATTAAGTTGAATTAAATACTCAAAACGTGGACTTATCAAACGCTTTGGTAAATAAATCAGCATTATTATCTTCAGTTGCCACCTTTACCAGTTTGATCAAGTTCTTTTCAGCACAATCACGAATAAAATGATGCCTTATGTCTATGTGCTTTGTTTTACTGTGTTTAACTGGATTATTTGTTATCGCAATAGTAGATTGATTGTCTATCCTAATTGGAGTTTGAGTGTAAGCCAAACCATAATCCCGCAATTGTTGTTGTATCCACAGAACCTGTGAGCAGCAACTACCAGCAGCAACATACTCGGCCTCGCACGTTGAAATGGCTACCGATGTTTGTTTCTTGCATTGCCAGGATACCAATCTCCCTCCTAGGAACTGACAGCCTCCAGTTGTAGATTTGCGCGTCAAGCTGCATCCTCCGTAGTCAGAATCTGTGAACAGCTTCACTCTAGATCCCTCCGCGTGATAAAAAGTCCCAAGCATTGGTTTCGACTTAGGTATCGTAGAATCCGCTTCACAGCTTTCATATGCATCTCTTTCGGATTCGCTTGAAACCTAGCACAAATACAAACAGCAAACATAATATCAGGTCTTGAAGCAGTTAAATACATAAGTGACCCAATCATGGCCCGATATAAAGTCGGATCCACATCGGAATCACTTTCAGTACCCGGCCCGAGATTGTGATTCACTTGAATTGGCGTGCTGAAGTGGGCAGTCAACTTTGTTCCTTCCATCCCAAACCGTTCCAATATGTCATAGACATACTTGGTCTGATGGATAAACATGCCTTCCTTCTTCTGGTCAACTTGTAACCCCAAAAGAAATTCAACTCCCCCATAGCACTCATCTCGAACTTAGACTTCAATAACCTTCTCGAAATCTTTGCAGATCTGTCGTCCTGATGATCCCAAAAATCGATATCATCTACGTTTATAAAAACACTTGTACAAGATAAAATGATCTCCCTTTCCTTCACAAAAAAGAGTACTATCTAACTCTACCCCTCTCAAAGCCATCTCTAAAAGATGGTTGGATAGAGTCCTCATACCATGCCTAGGTGCCTGAGTGTAATCCATAAAGACGCCTTATCTAATCGTATACTCTATCAGGATATTTACGGATCTTGTAAACCCGGGCGGTTGTTCTATCCTACACCACTCCCCTTCAATTTCCCATATAGGAAAGGCACTCTTCACATCCAGTTGATATACTTTAAATCCTTTGAAGGGGCAAAAGCTAAAAACAACCTAATTGTTCTAACCTTGCTACAGGTGCCAAACACTTTCAATTGTAATCGATTCCCTCCTCTTGGTTGAAACCCTTTACAACTAATCTCGCCTTGTTGCGCGTGACTATACCCCGATCGTCTCTTTTGCACTTAAAAACCCATTTGGTTCCTATTGCAATCTCCCCTCGAGGTAACGGAACTAACTCCCACACTTCTAGTTTCCTAAATTGTGACAGTTCTTCCTGCATCGCTTCAACCCAGGAGTTGTCTTTAAGTGCCATTTGCACATTTTTGGGCTCTACTTGCGATATGAAACACGAATATAGACATGTATGATATGCCTCGGAGTCGTTTATCATCGACAACAACACAGTGTTGTTATTTACACTACTCCGAGTCCTCACACCCTCGTTAGGATTCCCTATGATGCTATCTATAGGATGGTTCTTGTTAATCCTAGAGGTCTCTATTTCGTCTACCCTTAGATTATCTCCTAAGTTGGATCCTATTTCACCTAAAGGGGGAACAGGCTCAGCTTCCACATTCTCTTCCTCACGGACGTTTTCCTCAGAGGCAGAACTTGATGCTTGAGCCTGATTCTCAGTGTTAGGTTCTTGTGGATTAGCAACTTCTGGAGACCCATCTACAGTCGCAGTAGGCTCGGACGTAGATTCGAACGTGGTCCTTGGAAAAATATGGCCATCGTCATTTAGGTGCAACGTCGCCATGTCTTTATCGATTGTACCTGCAGCATCATCTAAAGGAATGTTAAATGACTCAAATAACTTATCATAGTCAAATATCCATTCCGGACCTGTTTGGGGTTCATGTGTATAACTTGTGACTTCAATATTATACACAATCTCCACAGTACCACTCGTTTTGTTAAAAACCCGTTTGTTTGGTGAGTTTGGCACATAACCTAGGAAGTATCCTTCGTCAGCCTTTTCACCAAACTTCGGTTGATGTTTTGTTCTTAAAAGTGTGCATGGTACTCCAAACGGTTCGAATCCAGTTAAGTTAGGTGGCCTTTTATTCAAAAATTCATAACATGTTTTGTTCAATGATTTGACTGTAAGGACTCTATTTAAAATATGGCACGCGGTATTCACTGCCTCCCCCCAAAACATGGTAGGAAGCTTTGAATCCGAAAGCATAGTCCTTGCAGCCTCAATCAATGTTCTGTTTTTACGTTCGGCCACCCCATTCTGTTGAGGTTCATATGGTGCACTGAATTGATGCACGATGCCCCTTGATAGGCAATATACACCAATTACAGAGTTTTTAAATTCAGTCCCATTATCACTACGTATATTTTTAACCCTTGTTCCGTAGGAATTCTCCACTTGGTCTAAGAACCCGATGAGCTTTGCAGCCGTCTCGTCCTTCGTACCTAAAAAGAAAACCCAAGAAAACCGTGAGTAATCGTCGGTGATAACTAAGCAAAACGAACTACCTCCAATACTCCTTTTGTTGATTGGGCCGAAAAGGTCCATATGCAACAAATCGAATGTCGAGGTTATGGAATTCAGCTTCTTGGACTTGTGTGTCTTTTTATGTTGCTTGCCCTTCATGCACGGTAGACACTTGTCTTCAAATTGAAAGCTCTTCAGAGGCACACCTTGCACCAAACCATTCTTCGTTATGTAGTTCATTTCCCTTAGGTGCAAGTGAGCCATGCGTCTGTGCCACAAAACCGATTCCGTCTCCGAAGCTTTTGATAGTAAGCAGATCGGACCCATCGAATTATCTGGCTTGTTCATATCGAGCATGTACAAGTCATTCTACCTTGGAGCCCGCATCAATATCCAATCTTCAGGTATCTTGAATCCCGGCTTGAGCACTAACGCCTCAGTGTCAGTAAATAACACCGAGTTCTTCTTATCACAGATTTGAGATACGCTAATGAGATTATGAACCAGTTTATCAACGTGATAAACTTGATCCAATGTAATCGTCCCATTAGTGACTTCTCCAGTTCCAGTGATATTTCCTCCTTTGTTGCCCGCGAATGATACAAATCCCCTATTACCCCCCTTGAAGTCTGTGAGAAGACTTCTTTCCCCCGTCATATGCCTGGAGCAACCACTGTCGACGAACCACTTGTTGTTTGGACCGGTAGTTATCTCCTGCACATGAAAGAAAAATAGGTTAGTTATCACGGGGAACCCAAGCCATGACTTACTTGGTAATACCATTCTCGTCCACATACTTGAACTCTTTCAAGTACCCATCTCGCCTTTCAGGTGACTTGGGCCTTTGAACTGAATTCTGTTGTGGTGCCGAGTGATTTAGATTCACTCTTTGCCTTTGAGTAGGCATTTGTTGTGGTGCTCTAGAATAAGTCTTATTATAATGCATTTCAGACTGTGATCCCTGAGCTTTTACCGGAACATATTGTCTAACAGGAGTATGTGACCTAACTGGAGTATGTGACCTGCTAGGTGTGGTGCTCCTATTGACTTGTTGAGGTGCTGACCTAGATTGATTAAAGACACGATTCGGTGAATTTGTCCTAACCACTTCTTTTGGTCCAAACTTAACCGGTGGTTGTTTCACAACAGGTTTTGGTGCGGCCTGCACAGTTTTCTCGGTACTCTGAGAACTACTCGTGCTCGCCACAGTTGGTGAGGGCTTAACAGGTGTTGGATTCACTGTCTTAGGTGTAACATCAGCTTTCCTATTTGGACAGTGAGAAGCAACATGCCCTTTCTCGTGACATCTAAAGCAAGACATCTTATCCATGGACTTTTTGGTTGGTCCCTTAGATCTAGGTGTCTCACTGGTGTCTACTTCCTTTGGTACATCTATTGTGTCTGACTCTTCGACCTGGTCAGCCCATGAAATTTTCTGTTTTCCTGCAGGTGTTTCACTGGAGGAAGACACAAATTTCACTTTCTTGACCTTGACGGATGAGTCAGTCACCTTAGGTGTATTATGAACTTTAGGTTCAGGTGTCGGTTCAGGTAGGTCCTCTAAGTCTACTGAGTTGTCAGTTTTCTCCTGAGGCTGAGGCACATAGTTTGCATTGAACGGTGGAGGAATTTCATGAAAACCTAGACCTACAGGCTTCTTAGACTGTCTTTGGGCATCTAAGACTTTCCCTAGGTTTAGGCTCGAATTCCTAAACTTTTCCAGCTTGCTATTTGCCTCTGCTACCTTAACCTTGGTCTACCACTGTCAGATCTATCTAGACGCGGATCCGTGAACGAGTGCGGAATCCTCGTTGACGGTTAGACGGACAACTCTCAACCAACGGAAACACGGAGACTATTAGACGCTGAACGAACGACACACGAACGATCCTACGTACTAATTCTCTCCGAAACGGGACTCACCTAGCTGATAAACTCGAGATCGCCTATTGCTTAATTCCTCACGAATTCTGCCAAAGGTCTGCTAATCATTCGAGTCTATCCCTAATTATAGACCCTGATTCGAGTCTGTTGTGGGCCAACCTCGAATCTGGCCTAAGGCCTCATTCGAATCTGTCCATCTGACAGATTCGAATCTAACCTATTCGAATCTAAGGATACATTCGAATCTATCACAGATTTGAATGTCTTCCTATACATATTCGAATCTAACCAATACACTTAAACACTTACGTGATGAAACTTATGTTTTAACTTATGCTTGACATACTCTTTGACTTTTATGTTTGAACTTCTTGTAATATGTTACATCAAGTTCAAACACACAATCAATAACAGACAAACACATATTAAACATATATATCAAAACATTTGTTAATATTCAGAATATTACTTAAATCATAACGCAGATCGATTAGACTGCTATCGTCACACAGGGTGTACCAACAAGAATTCAATTCTCCGCTCAAAAATTGAGAGCATTTCTCCCAAACAATACAAATCACAATTATCTCTACTCAAATTTCTCTACCGAACAGCCCCTAAATCTCGTTATAAGAACTTTATATATTGAAAGAATGTACGTAACAACCATCCTTAAATTTGTAAATTTCATTTTAAATTAGTATAAAATTATATATATGATGATTTTCATAATTTTGTGAATTTGAAAAGATTTTAGCAATTTAAAAATATTGGGTTCTTACTGAAACCAGTATATATAAACACGAATACCAGTAACATCCAATGAGATTATAAGAACCTCTATTTATAAATATTATTACTTTTGACAGGCAAAGAAAATGTATAATTCATCGAGCCAAATGACCATCAACATAATGATTTAAATCATCAATATTTCTGGCCAAGAAAGAGATCAAGGAAAAAAAAAAACCATCCTCCTGAAATAAAAATTAAATCCCTAGAGTTTACCATCCAACTATTTCAATTGTAATCTAAACGTTTACACCTATTTAAGGGATAATTACTAAAAGGGAAAATTATCAAGAAATGTAATATAAAATACAAAATTTGACAATAAAGGTATTGTAAAATTTTTTTTTGCCAAGAAAGGTAATATAAAATTCTATTTTAGCCGAGAAAGAACATGAAATTCAAATTTTAGGTCAAGAAAGATAATCAAATATTATTCGCTTACCAAAAAAGGGAGCATAAAATTAAAAATTTACCTTCTTAATTTGTCATCAATACCCTTTTTTGTCAAATTTGAATTTTATGTTATCTTTCTTGGTAATTTGCCCATTACTAAAATAGCTAAATCACACACCTTTATTGGCAATTTTTGAATTTTATGTTACCTTTCTTGGTAATTTACGTGACCAGACACCTTTCGTAACGTAATGCATTAAAAAATGAAAAAAGTACAAATCACATAAATTGTGGCTATCACGTAAATGTGGTAACGTAAAATGTGGCTATTTTGGTAAAATGTATATAAAGTAGCTAAAAAGTGAATAAAGGTGTGAGATTTGACTATTTTAGTAATTATCCTCCCCTATTTAAATCATAAATATCGATACTAATTCATGTTTAAATTGTTGATTTAATAAAAGATTATTCATTTGGGAAAAAAAAAAAGAATATTAAATAACGAAACCTCATAAATCACAATCGAGTATTTTATCAATGATTATATATTGTACGTGTAATTATATGATTATCATTATGTGAATAATTTGTTTAATTTTATTCTGAAATGTTAATATTCATATATTATTATAATAATAAAAGATAAAGTATGCTGTATCTTCATGCATTTTGTCCAAACTTTTGATATGATAGGCATTTAATTTTTAAAACTAGTTTGTTTGTACGATCCTGTTACGAGCCTAATTATATGTCAAGAAAAATAATTGATGAGAAATGAAAGTGTAAATATTATTAGTTGTACATGTACCATCCTCAGCAAAAGAAAATTAAAAAATATATACAATTAATGGCGTTTTTGGACGAAGGGGTTTTACCGGCCCAAGCTTAGGGCGGCTTTGACGTCCAACCGCCATGCGTAGCCACCGCAATCCATCCTCCAAACGTCACACGGCAGCGTAATCGCCGGAGACGACGATGAAAGAGTTGCCCGATGACTATGAGCGGCGGAGATTACCCTCGCCTTGCAAGTGAAAGCTGGGTACGTTACCGGCGATGGCGTCCATTTATCCTTCCTAACCAACACAACCGCCATGTCCTCTCTACCGATCAACTGTCCCACGCCGGCCATCTGCCGGTACGCTTTATTAGTCCAAACCACCCTATCTTGACCGTCTGAAATGAACGCTGGACACGTGTCCATCTCCATGTTCTTCAACCTCTCCTCGTCCGTACAACCTAATCCTTTTACATCTACCGACGTGTCGGTTACGCATTCCATCATCACGTACGACACCACTTGCGGCCGTCCCGGTGGTGGTGGCGGTGAACGCTTCACCACCACGGGCGCCGGATCAAACCCACTCATGTGACCGTAACATACCTTTTGCTCCTGACTATCGAAACTCAACCAAACAGGCGTTGGTGATACTTTCCTGTCATTATTATTATTAAAATTACACTTACCCGAAAACAGATCTGCAACACCCGTAACCGGTAAGTTTGCTTTCCGATCTGGAGTCTCCGGCAACAAAGAAAGCGTCACCACCGCTTCGCCACCACTAGATGACGACGAGGCCGTCACGTTAACGTTTTTTATTTTTTTCTCACCACTCTTAGAAACATCCTTCTTGTTTTTGTTTCTTACATACTTTCGCTTACCTCTTCTACATTTAACATACCCATCACTATTCTCCGTCGCCGAACCACCAGAACCCGACCCAGCTGCCACAGGTTTCGGTGCGATCGGCCGGAACTTGAGCATTATCCTCTCCACCTTAGAGATACCGTACATCCCACCACCTCTTCCATACCTCGAAATACAACAACCACCTTTACCGTTCATGATCTCGTCTTAATACAACCACCACCACCGTCTTCTCCGGCGAGTGTTTTTGGGAAAAATAATATTAAAAAAAAAAAAAAAGAAAGATTTTTGGTAAGGAAGAAGTGGATGAATACTGGAGGGTAGAATGGTAACCATATATAAAGAAGGAGAGGGGCCACGTGTAACGACAAACGTTGTTGCAAGGGGGAGAGGTGATTGGCGGAAAGTGAAACGTGGCATGGTGGGGCCCATTGACAGTTCGGTTCAGTTCTACAAATAGGTAGAGAGCATTTGTTTGGGACCGGTGATTAGAGAAGAGCCAATCAGATGAGGAGAAGTGTACAGTAGTGAGGATGGGCACGTAGAGGATTTACGGTTACAGCGCGTGGTTCATGGTCGTAAGATTTGGGGTTTCCTGATAAAGCAAGTAATTAGGGGTTTTAAAAGTTTCCAGAATACAGGACACGTGGTCCAACAGAAAACTGGGTTCAATATTTCATCTAGGGTTTCTCCCGGTTTTTGTTCGGTTATGACCTTCCTAATCAACGGCTCTCATTCTACCTTTTTTTTTTCATCCAGAAACGATAACATATCCACCATGTACTTTACCCCAGCTCTCTTTTTCCTAATACTTACTTTTGTTACCATTTATAAAAATAAGTAAATATTGTTACCATTTGTAAATAGAGAGATAAAACTCAGGTTAATAAAAAACAGATATGTTTAGAAGTTATAAAACAATATAGGTTTCTATAATGTTTTTTGTTTGTTAAAATGTGACGAATACTTAAAGTAGTTGATAACATGAAATTTTTGTTTCTAGATTTGAATATTAGTCTAATGTGAAAATTTAAATATTTATTGTATTAGTCCAACAAAAAACTACGGGTTATGAAATAATATTAAAGAAACTTAAATTTAAATTTAGTTAGTAGCGTGTTTGATGGAGAGTGAGAGAAAATAAATTTTAGCTTTTAGGGTAAGAATGAGGTTGTAGATAGTTATAATTTAAATTTATTTATAAACAAAGTTTTAATGAAACATAAATGAGAGTTATTTTAACTTTGTAATCCATACTTCCAAACAAACTAATTTAAATTTAAAATCTATATTCTGCAAGCAAAACGTAATGCTATCAAAAACAAATTATAATCATTACCGTAAGAGAAAACCGAAACAACCTATAATATGCAAAATAAAACATTAAAAATTCTAAAGAAAGTAATAAAATATTAAAATTAATGAAGCTGAAATATTTACATAATTTTCAGTTTGACTTGATAATTTAATAGGACCAAATCGAATCCGAACAAATAATTTTGGTTTTTAAAATTCAAAGTCCAAATTAAATGGTTATCTTTAGATTTTTAGTTTTCTTAACAAAGTCTAGTGATGCAGTTGGTGTTGCTATGTTGTAGGTGTATCTTTAATGTGTAAATTTGCCAAAAGTTTGGCTAAATTAATTCGTACAAACGTCTTAACTTGCTACATTAGTAGTAATATATCTTTTAATAAAAATAATAGCTGTTTATGACCGAATGCTATTTAGCAAGTCAAATTTTATTAGTTTATCCACATGTCATATGTATTACCTAGGTAGTTGCTGGTAAATGTGTTCATAAAAATCTGAATCCGAGCATCCGAAATAAAAATTTGAAAACCGGAACGGAAACTACCCGAAATTTCGAATTGAGATTCGGATCTAAAAATACCAGAAATTTTATATATCGTAGTATGGCTATTTAAATAATATTGAGTGTTTATTTTTACACTAACATATATTTTTAGTTTTATCTTAATATCATAAATTTATTAATTAATATTTTATATATTTTAATTAATCTAATATTTATTTAGTCGTTTTGAGTAAAATAATTCCGGATATATTTAGTTTGTGATGTATTTATCTTTAATATGTATTAGGATATATATGAATTTGTATTTTAATTATTTAAATATTTGATTTAATTTTTGAAAAATATGAATACTTGAATATCTAAAATTTCGGATTCAGATATTAAAAATCACTATCCGAATTTTCGGATATCCGATTTTGAACACCCCTAGTTGCAAGCATTTTCCATAGCCTTTGGCATTACTAATTAAAGCAAACAAATTCAAACACGTTGTTATTTAAACTATCATTGATGTTTGGGTTTAACCTAGAAGTGTAAACGAGTCCAGTCGGACCTATTAAAGCTCGAGCTCGTTTAAATATTAGGCTCGAGATCAACTCGTTTATTATAAATATTTATATTTTTAATTAACTCTATTGTTTAGTTTAATTATATATTATATATTGTTTTATTTTTATATAGGGTTAAATTCATACAAATGTATGTTACTTTACTCAAATTATCGATATGACTAATGTAATATTTTTTTACCCGGATGATACTCATACTTAGATTTTATTGTTGATATGGTACATTATATGACTGGTTACCGGTTCCACCGATAAAACTCTATTTTTTTAATATTTAAATTTTTTTAAAAAGATGTGGATATAACTGCCACTTTATCTCAGTTTAATTTCTGAGTTTTCATGGATTTTTATATACATATTTAGGATTTTTTAGTTTCAAGTTGAACAATTTCGTCATGTTCTTAGTTTCATGTTCATCGGTTTGTGCAGGAATGAGTTCAGATTGAGATCTGCGATTTTCATTTTTCATGTTCATGTTCTAGGTTTATATGGATGAATGCTTATGCTTCAGTGTATCCATGTTCTATTTATGGGTTTTTAGGGGATGAATGTGCTTCACGTTGTAAATATGTGTTTGTCATGTTGCTATGATTAATCTGATGTTGCTCCAATGGATAGTGACGTCCGGAGTTTGAATGGGTTTTGTCGGTGTTTTTCCGATGAATATTCAAGAAAAGAATAAATAATACTAACAATAATAACAATAATAATCATGTAACTTCCATGTCATAAAAATATGTCATGTCATCGTTTGAATCAACAAAAACCATGTCAACATAATTACCGGTCATACGTACCATATCGACAGGTCACATTTGAATACAAGTACCATCCGGTTAAAAAAAAGTATATTAGTTATACCGATAATTTTAGTTTAATAACATACATTTGTATGAGTTTAACCCTTTTATATATTGGTTAATTAAAACTAAATTTATATAAGGCGTTCAAGCTCATTTAGGCTCACGAGCTCGATTTGTAGAGCTCGGACTCGAGCTCGTTCACTAAAGGAGCTTGAGCTTGGCTCGGACTCTTTTGAATCAAGCTTTTAACAAGTTGATCTCGAGTGGTTCTTGAGTAGCTCGACTCACTTACAACTAGACCTGGCAATATGGGACACGGCACGACAGACACGACACGTATACGACACGAAATTTTCGTGTACAGGTTTCGTAAATTCGTGTTTCGTGTCAAAAACAGGTTGATCTGTTTTTGAAATTCGTGTTTCGTGTCTTACACGTGTCAAACACGAATTTACCTGTATAAACACATATAAGACACGTGTAAAATACGTGTGACACGGATGACACGTTTAAGACACGCCTGACACGTCTAAGACACGGAATTCAAATAAAATAGCGTTTTATGAGAACTTGGATTTATATGTTTTGGGATTTGGAATTATATATATTTTGTGAGAACTTGGATTTATATGTTATGGATGTTGGAAACTTGGAATTAGATGTTTTGGAAGATGAAATTTTGGATTTATAAGTTCATATTTTTGTTAAAAATTCGTGTCTAATTCGTTTACAGGTTGTGTATTTTTGTTTTCGTGTGACACATCTAAATTGCATGTCGTGTCACAGGTAACACGAACTTTTTCCGTGTCGTGTACAGGTTTCATAACCAGACACGTTTTTTATTTCGTGTCGTCTATAGGTTTGGCAAATTCGTGTCGTGTAAAATTCGTGTCTGACCTGTTACACGACACGAATACACGAATTGACAGGTCTACTTAGAACCTTAGTTTCTTTTGTATATATACTTTTAAATGTTTAAAAATTTTAGTGTCCTTAATATTTAAAAATTAAGTTTTCTATAGTGGATGGATATGAAGAGATTTCCCTTCTATTAAGAAAATGCAAGTGTAACTAGTCGGTAGTTATACAATGTTTATGCTTTGTAAAGGTTACGCTCATTCAAATATAACATAAAGATACTAATAGATGAATAATTAAAATGTCACGTTTCACTTATTGTAAAATTTTTTATTTTGAATTTTATGAACCATACCATTAGGTTTGTTTGGCTTTCCTTTCCTAATTTTTCCTTTTTCCCGATAAAATATATTATATATTTACTATATGAAGCAACAAAAATAACATTATTGTATTAATCCAACAAAAAACTACGGATTGTTTGGCTTGTAAAATGAAACCAAATGAATTTAAATTTAGTTAGTTGTGTATTTGGTGAAAAGTGGGAGAAGATAAATTTTTATCGTTTAGGGTAATGAAGAAGGTCGGAAATAGTTGTAATAGTAAATTACACAAATGGTCCCTGAGGTTTGAAGATATTTATTGTTTTCGTCTCTCAACTTTTTTATACACCACTGGTACCAAAAACTCAAACTTTTCAGAAAAATGATCACTGTCATCAAATAGGACCGTTAGACCAGCTAAGTCAATGAGCATTTTCGACATTTTCATCTCAGGGACCATTTATGTAATTTTCAAATAATTCATCTTTTTTGTTGTTTCTCTTTTATAAAATATTATATGTTTTTTCTTTTCTTTCAGGTCATGCATATTTTTTGACTTATTGTTAGTCATATCAAGAGAATATGAACATGTTCATGTTTTTCAGAATCCGACACCAACTTAAGCGGTCAACACCTCAGGCGACCACCACCGCCTCTGGCCAACCTCTCAATCGATTTCAAAACATCACCACCTCCCGCTTTCAGTAACCACCACCACCACCGGTAAATATGAATCAACACATGTAAGACAAGTGTATTAATTAACCTAGTTACTATTATGTTTTGACGAGGACATGAGTAAAATAATAACAAACTAGTATAATACAATAACTGTTATAATTTAACAGAATTCAGATATCAAGAAATCAACAACACTTGCAAATTTGATATATATGTGTGTTCACCTTCTTTCTCTACCTCTTGACAATACAACCATGCATGCCCTTTTAAGATACAAACTTGGAGACAAGAATTACTATGCACATCACTCACTCCTACTATTTTCAATTGCTTCTCAACTTGGTAAAAGACCAAAAATTATGCATCCATAATTGTCCTTTTATAACACTCCCCCTTGGATGATAATTTTAGTAAGAGTTCAACCACGAAATGCTGCCTCATTAAAAACCTTGCTAAAGAAAAACCAAGTGTGAAAAAACTTTAGTCAAGGGAAAAAGAGTACAGCGGTTGGTTGACTCCCCCTCATATTGTCATCTGAAAGTCATCACATGTTTTGTACATGTCGCATTCCAATGTTGTGAACGTGTTTTCTGAAAATCGCTTTGGGAAGAGCCTTCGTGAAAAGATCAGTTGAGTTATTGCTGGATTGAACGTATCTCATTTCAATTTCATTGTCCTTTATAAGGTCTTGCGTATAGGAGAAAAATCTTGGAGGGATATATTTGGTCCTGTCACTTTTGATATACCCTTCTTTCATTTGTGACACGCAAGCTGCATTGTCTTCATAAATCAGTGTAGGACTTTTGCCTTTCTCAAGTCCACAAGAAGACAAGATGAGTTGTGTCATTGATCTCAGCCATACACACTCTCTACTGGCTTCATGTAGTGCAATAACTTCAGCATGATTTGAGGATGTTGTAACAAGTGTTTGCTTCTGAGAACGCCAAGAGATTGCAGTGCCTCCATTCAAAAATACGTATCCTGTTTGAGATCTTACTTTGTGGGGATCAGACAAATAACCTGCATCTACATAACCAATCAAACCTTCTTTTGTATTGTTTGAATAAAATAATCTCAAATCAACAGTTCCTCGAAGGTATCGTAAAATGTGTTTGATTCCCATCCAATGTCGTTTGGTGGGGGCTGAACTAAATCTAGCCAACAAATTTACTGCAAAAGAAATGTCAGGTCTTGTACAGTTAGTAAGATACATTAGGGCTCCAATTGCACTAAGATACGGCACTTCTGGACCGAGTAAATCTTCATTTTCTTCTTGAGGACGAAATGGGTCTTTGTCAATATTAAGTGATCTAACTACCATTGGCGTGCTTAAAGGTTTTGCTTTATCCATATTGAAACGTTTTAAGACCTTCTCCGTATAATTTGATTGATGCACAAGTATGCCATTATGCATGTGCTCTATTTGTAAACCAAGACAATATTTGGTTTTACCAAGGTCTTTCATTTCAAATTCCTTCTTTAGTAGCACAATGACTTCATTTATCTCATTTATTGTGCCGATGATATTTAGATCATCAACATAGACAGCTATAATAACATATCCGCCATTTGTCTTCTTTATAAACACGCATGGACAAATTTGATTATTTGTATATCCTTTACATATCAAATAATCACTCAAACGCTTATACCACATGCGTCCAGATTGTTTCAACCCATATAAAGATCTTTGTAATTTGATTGAATACATTTCTTTGGGTTTATTGCTTAATGCTTCAGGCATTTTAAATCCTTCAGGGATTTTCATATAAATATCACTATCTAATGATCCATATAAATAAGCTGTAACAACATCCATTAGACGCATTTCTAAATTTTTAGAAACTGCAAGACTGATTAAGTATCTAAACGTTATTGCATCCATAACAGGAGAATACGTTTGATCATAATCAATTCCAGGCCGTTGAGAAAAACCTTGAGCCACAAGTCTAGCTTTGTATCTTATAATCTCATTTTTCTCATTTCTCTTTCGTATGAATACCCATTTGTATCCTACAGGTTTCACGGCTTCAGGCTTGAGGATAATGGATCCAAAAACCTTTCGTTTGTTTAAAGAATCTAATTCAGCTTGCATAGCTTCTTTCCATTTATCCCAATCATGTCTATTTTGACATTCAATAACAGACTTTGGTTCTGGATCATCACTTCCATTAATAATATCATATGCAATAGCAAAAGAAAACCTTTCATCAATATCTTTCATTTCAGATCTGTTCCATATAATATTTGTATGGACATAATTGATTGCAATCTCTCTATTAGTATCATCAATTTCTCCTTCTTTGGAGATATTATTATTTTGTGTTTCTCCAGGAGCACCTTTCTCATTATCAATTGTATTTTCAGAGCTCTTTCTTTTTCTAGGATTCTTATCCTTGGAACCAAACGGTCTTCCACGCTTCAGGCGTGCCTTTGATTCTTGAGTGACTTTGTCATCAATTCGCTCGCTTGGAATTTCAATTCGAGCAGGTGCATTAGCTGCTGGCATATATGATTTAGTCACTCTTTTAGAATCAGTAAATGCATCAGGCAGTTGATTTGCAATTTCTTGCAAATGCATTATTTTCTGAACTTCTAGTTCACATTGTTTTGTCCGAGGATCAAGATGAATCAATGATGGTTCACACCATGAAACATCTTTTTCTTTGTTTTTCTTTTCTCCCCCTAATGCTGGGAAAATTGTCTCATTGAAATGACAATCAGCAAACCTTGCTGTGAAAACATCACCTGTCAGTGGTTCAAGATATCTTATTATAGAGGGTGTTTCATACCCTACATATATACCCAATCTTCTTTGAGGACCCATTTTTGTACGTTGTGGTGGTGCAATAGGAACATATATTGCGCACCCAAAAATTCGAAGATTGGAAATGTTTGGTTCTTGACCAAAAACAAGTTGTAGAGGAGAAAATTTATGATATGCACTTGGTCTTAGACGAATCAGTGATGCAGCATGTAAAATTGCATGTCCCCAGACAGAAATAGGGAGTTTTGTTTTCATTATTAATGGTCTAGCTATTAGCTGAAGACGTTTAATTAATGATTCAGCTAAACCATTTTGTGTATGAACATGAGCAACTGGATGTTCAACACTAATTCCAACAGACATGCAATAGTCATTAAAAGCTTGAGACGTAAATTCACCAGCATTATCAAGTCTCACCCTTTTAATGGTATAATCAGGAAAATGTGCCCTTAATTTAATGATCTGAGCCAGAAATTTTGCAAATGCCACATTACGAGTCGATAATAAACAAACGTGAGACCATCGACTTGATGCATCTATTAATACCATGAAGTATCTGAAAGGTCCACATGGTGGATGAATTGGTCCACATATATCACCTTGAATTCTTTCAAGAAACATAGGATTTTCCTTTTCAATTTTTGTTGGTGAATGTTTCACAATAAGTTTTCCAATAGAACAAGATGTACATGGAGCCAAGTTACCTGTTTGAGAGATCTTCAGGCTTTTTAGTGGATGTCCATTGGTACCTTCAATTATTCTTTGCATCATGGTTGTTCCTGGATGGCCTAATCTGTCATGCCACAAACTCAAAACTCCAGGATCACAATATTTTTCTTTTACTACCATGTTGGATTCAACCATACTTATATATGTATAATGCAAACCAGAATTGAGTGTTGACAGTTTTTCCAGTACATGGTTTTTATCGGTAATATGCATAAATTTCTTATTCTCTATTGTCACAGTCTGAGTACCGTATCCATTTCGGTGTATGTCATTGAAACTCAGCAAATTTCTTTTAGATATTGGAGAAAATAGAGCATTATTTATTAAAAACTTTGTACCATTTGGTAATATAAAATGAGCCTTTCCGGTTCCTTCAATTAGATCTACAGGACCTGAAATGGTATGTATGGTTGCTTTAGTTGGCTTTAGTTCAGAAAAATATTTCTTCGTTTTAAGAATTGTGTGTGTGGCACCACTGTCTGGTATACAGATATCTCCAAAGTTTGCTTCATGCAGTTCTTCGATGAAATTCATTTTAAACTTCAAAAAAATAAATAAGAAAAATAATAAATTAATGATTATGAAAGATAAAAATTGTTAAGTAGAAATATGTTATATTATTATAAGATTAGGAAGTGCATTACATGATAAGATGAAATAATACATATCTAGAAAATGAAACATAGTCACACTATTATATATCTAAATCATCAAAGAAATCTGAAGCATTTAGTTCAGGTACCGAATCATTAGGGAGATCATTAAAATTTACTTCTTTCTCTTTTCCTTTAAGAGAATCTTGATACAGCTGACAAAGATGTGGTGCTGTTCGACAAGTTCTTGACCAGTGGCCTATCATTCCGCATCTGAAGCAAGGATCTTCAGGACCCTGAGAAGTATTAGTTTTTGCTTCATTGTTCTTGGATTTTCCATGTGATTGAGATTTATTATCTCGTGGAGCATTGTTATAACCATGTCCATGTCCACGTCCACGGCCCCGAGAATGACTTTTTCCATATTTATAGTTGTAACCATAGCCATGATTATTCTTATAATTATGGTTTTTATTATAGCCACGACCACGGCCTCGTCCACGGCCAAATCCTCGCCCTCGTCCTTGTCCATGTGTATTATTTTTAGGATCACTTTTATTCGTAGCATTTGCTTCAGGAAACGCTACTGATCCTGTAGGACGAGACTGATGATTTTTCATCAGAAGCTCATTATTTTGTTCAGCAACAAGAAGGACTGAATTGAGTTCAGAATATCTTGTAAATTTCTGCATGCGATATTGTTGTTGCAGAGTAATGTTTGACGCATGAAACGTGGAGTAAGTTTTCTCCAACATGTCTGCATCAGTAACAGTTTGTCCACAAAATCTTAACTGTGAACATATCCTGAACAAAGCTGAGGTATACTCATTAACCTTTTTAAAGTCTTGGAACCTCAAATTTCTCCACTCATCTCTGGCAGCTGGAAGTAAAACTTCCCTTTGATGATCAAACCTTTCTTTCAAATCTTTCCATAGAATGCTTGGATCATTTGTGTTCAAATATTCAAATTTTAGCATATCATCAATATGCTTACGTAGAAACACATTTGATTTTGCATTTTCTTGTGAGGAACAATTATTTTTCTCACTTATAGTTTCCAAGATTCCCATGGATTCAAGATGCATTTTTACATCAATTGTCCATGACATGTAGTTCTTCCCGTTAACGTCTAGTGCAGCAAATTCAAGGTTTACAATGTTTGCCATTTTATAACTATCAACAAAAATATTTAACAACATAAATTAGCATTAATTTATTTCAATCAATATCGCAACACATAACAATGGAAGAATCGTAAATGAAAATATAATTAGAAAAGGGTACATCTCATCGAATGAAAGTTGTAGCAAAGAGCATAAAAGTATTGAGAGTATTACAATAAGGAAAATTAAAAACGAGAGAGGCATCTTCATTCTTCAATCAGTTAAGAAAAAAAAAATTTCAAACAAGAAAAAGAACGATTTTGTGAAATAATGAGGTTTAGTGTTGTGGTATTTATAGGGAAAAACCAAGCCATCGAAACGGTCGAATTTTTGACCGTTGTAACGGTTATGTAGCCGTTGTAAAGAAAAATTATAAAATGATTAAAAGATAAATTTAGTGTAAAATAATTATTAGAGTATAAATTATTAATATTGTTTGTGCATAAAACAATTTATAAAATATGAATCAGAAAAAAAAATAAATTAATAAACATAAATAGATGTTAGTACACATTAATAAACCAATGCATAAATAAATGTTAGTAACAGAATTAATGCTTGAGTGAATGGTGATTCTTGATTTGGTTGAGATATTGAGCTCCTCGTGCTGATAACGTGTTATAATTTAACAGAATTCAGATATCAAGAAATCAACAACACTTGCAAATTTGATATATATGTGTGTTCACCTTCTTTCTCTACCTCTTGACAATACAACCATGCATGCCCTTTTATAGATACAAACTTGGAGACAAGAATTACTATGCATATCACTCACTCCTACTATTTTCAATTGCTTCTCAACTTGGTAAAAGACCAAAAATTATGCATCCATAATTGTCCTTTTATAACAATAACCAATTTTAAGTTGTTAACATATTTTAGTGAATATTTTTCAATAGTATGCAATATTATTTTATGTTAATAAATATAAAGTACATATATAATCAGGGTATTGTGTGGTCATATATAACTTGATGTTATTTTAGTTTTCTAAGTAGACAAAAAAAAAAAGTTATTATGATATACAACGTTAGATTTTTATAATCATGATTTTTTGTAGGATTTTTTTTTTTTGGGTTTTATATATAATCTATCTATTCTATTATATGAGTAACAAGATGTAACATGGCATCTATATAGAGCGTCAATTGGCTTAACATGGGATTGCCACGTGTACCTAACAATTTCCTATTAATTTGCTTCTAAAATTTGTTTTTTCCAATCTATCTATAATAAATAATTTAAATAATATCTAATCAAATCTAAATCTTATCTAATATAAAACTCAAATTTGAATTTGAATGATAACTTTTTTTATATATTTATATTTATATTTATTGTATTATATACATAGATATTATGAATTTGATAAAATAGATTTAAAAATTATCCTACAAGATTAATGAAATTAAATTTTAAATTTATACCCATGTTATACATGGGTTTATAAACTAGTTACATAATTATGGTAAGTTGTCAAGAAAATAATATAAATATCAAATTAGACAATAAAAATCACGTAAAATTTTGATACAAGAAAGTATATAAAATTTGATGCATGATATAAAAGGTAATGTAACCGGAAAGTTACAAGCCTTGTAACAAATTTGCTTTGTTGTCATGTGACATGGCAAAGACAAATTAAAAAACAAGGAAATTTTTTTACATGATTAAACTTAGGTGGCGTTTGTTTTGCGGGATTGCAAACAAGCCGGTGGGATTTTAATTTGAAAATCATTCTCTTATCATGTTTGGCAAAAAAAATAGGGATTTTATTTTCTTTTAACATTTCACAATCCTCCTTTTTAAAATTCTTTTCTACCTCCAATTATTTCATAATCTCATATCTTTACGTTTAAAATTCCTAACCAAATGATAACATTATTCTTATCATCAACCTAACCACCACCTATCTTATCTATACCTATTGATCATACCTTACCTTACCTAACCCTACCCTACCAACACCCATGCCACCCCACCCCACCATACCCTAACTACACACACCCAACAATGATAACTATCTAACACTACCTACCTACACCAATCCATTGTATCGTGCTCTACCGTACCTACCCACTCCACCCCTACCTACCATACCTTCCACACCCTACCCATCCCACCCCAACCTAACTTGACATCGTATTTTACTTTCACTCATCTCACCTCACCTATATCTACATATACATACCCACCGACCTTACCCCCACCCATCCGACACCAAATACACTTTGTATCCTACCCTTATTCATCTTACTTTACACAAATCTACCTATACACAACCTTCTCACATTTCCCCTTCATATCTCATCCTAGCAAATATGTCAAATGATATAGGTAAAGCAGGTACATGTATAAGAAGTAATATATGGTGTGTTAAAATGTAAACAAAGTGTAGATAGGTAGGGGTAGGATGGTTGGTAGGGTAAAAACGATAGGTAGGGGGTGGGTAGGATGTGCTGGGATGGGTACGTAGGTGTGCTGGGATGTCGTCTACTGAAGACTGTCAATAATTTCAAGTTGGTTACTTCTCTCACTGGTTCTTCACTCTATTAATTTCATTGAATCAATAAGTTTTTTTATCCAAGCAATATTTTTAGAAGGATTTCTTGGAAAAGTATTGTTTATTGTATTATATGTTTTTTTTTTTGAGTTCTAATGTGTTTGTAGTTGTTTAAATTAATAAAGGGTGATTTTGTAACATATTTATTAAACATACAAAAATAAATAGCATTTAGGGTAAATTACAATTTTCGTCCATGTGGTTACACGAAAATTATGGATTCCATCACTTTTACGTTGAAATTACAATTAGAGTACGTGTGGTTAGCTTTTTGTTATGGTTTCGGTCCTTTGACCAATCATTTTTTTAAAATGTCCATTTTGCCCTTGAGAATATTGTAAAAATAAGTAATAAACTTTCTTTTTCATAAAATCAATAAAAGACCCTAATTTTAGTAATCATAAAAAATCAATAATCTTTTGTTAAAGATAATTAGAGTTAGTATTAAACCTATATTACCCCATAATCCATTCCCGACCACTTTGTTGTCTTCTCCGGCCACCGTAGCCAACTCCGATAACAAATCAAAATAACATACTAAACACTATATTGAAGTCCATATCAAACACAAAAATCAAAATAGCCAACTTCGTTTAGAAATGAAGAAGACATATCCGTCAACGAAACACACAAAACAAGAACCCATAACATTGTTCAAATCAACACACATCATAACCTTAATCTACTCTAAACCCATTTGCACAAAAAACTGACATGCAATTCTAAATTCTAATCCATACATATACATTCAAAGAACGTCCAAAATTAGAAACAACACCATATTAAATCCAAATTTCAAAACAAACCGGAAATTTATTTACAAGCATGAAATCGATCAGATCTTGAAATGTCAATCGATCTAGATCCATAATCCAAAAAATGTACGTTAATCGAGTATAAACTCTATCTGAAATCAAAAGTACCTTCATCTTCAACGTTGGACGGGGGGTGAAAGACTGTGAGAGCAACAACCACCAATGGTTTTAGATGAGAAGTGTTACAGATCCAGAAGCTTGAATCGTTTATTATATTCAGATCCTTTGCTGGAAGCTTTTCACAGTCGTGGATGGTTCTAGATGAGCACATGATAGGATGTCGTGATGATATGCGAAGAGCGAGAAAAAGAGGGGATTGGGTGGGACATGAAAAAACGATTAGTTGGAAGACGACTCCATGGTTGTGGTTGAAGAAGACTTCCACAGTTATGGCTCAAGAAAACGTCCACAGTTGCGGTCGGAGAGAAAAGTATTGGTCGTAGGGGAATGAGACGAGAAGTGAGATGTCCATGGTTCTAACACAACCTAATTTGTTCTTTTGATTTGCAAATTAAATTATAATTTTTTTTTATTTGATTATTAATTCGTAAATCATTTAGGTATTAATTAAAAAAAAGTTTATTAGCTATTTTTATAATATTCTCGAGGGCAAAATGGTCATTTGTTTAAACAATGACTGGTCAAAGGACCGAAACCATAACAAAAGGTTAACCACATCTACTGTAATTGTAATTTCGACGTAAAAGACGACATCCATAACTTACGTATAACCACATGGACGAAAATTGTAATTTACCCTAGTATTGAGTTGTTTGTTTACTTATTAATGAAATCATTAAGAGGTAAACAAACATGGTTTTAGAGTTTCTGGCTTTTTAGTCCGGATACTCCATCTTTAACCATATAAAGTTATAAATATAATACTTAATGAGAAAAATATTCAATAATACTTGTATACTTATTAAATTTATAATCCTTCCATGTGACAAATTGCTGACATATTAATAATTCAAGTTTTACAAAAGATGCATCTTATGAGAAATTAAATCCAAAGGCATTGAAATTAACTTTTTATGAACGACAAACTAAGCTACTTTTTCTCCTAATCTACCCATTTGCCTCAAGAGAGTACTTCAGAAATTACTTTTACCACCTAAATCCAAACTTGCATTTGGCGGGAGTCGAACTCGCAACCTCACACTTGCATATCACAACTCTTACCAAATAGGCTAAGCCCCATTGGTCTACGTGTCACTTCCAATTAACGGTACTTTTGCATTCGTTGTTTATTGTTTAAAACTTTCGATTTGACAAGAGCTATGAGTCAAATATTAGTGAAGCTTTCGCATATATTGAGGAAAAAAAGTTTGTGTTTCAAAGTTAATGAGACCGTCCTACTTAACAAATATGGATACCAAATGTAAGTAGCATATAAAAGTATACATTACATGATTTAATTAAGAAATAAAAGAATTGATTAATAAAAATAAAAAGTTTCATGTGGGAATGTTCATCGGGCGGGTTACGCGGTTTACGAGTTATTTTACTTTTGCAAACCAAATCACATAAAGTTCGGGTTATACGAATTATCTGGTTTGGATGCTGTTGAATCGTTTGTTTTTTTTTTTTTTTTTTTTTTTTTAAATTTTGATGGATCCCATAACCAAAGTTGTTATTTTATAAAAATAAATTACTATTATTATTAGCATGATATGCTTTAAAATCATGAAAATACAAATCGTTAGTATGCATGTAAATCATGATCAACAAAATCATAATGTAATTATATAAACCATTAGATATAATATAAATACAAATCAACAAAACAATGTTACAACAAATAATATTATTGTCTTAATGCACAAATCAATAGTTATGCTATCAATTTAAAGTTTTCAATTTACAAATAAATAAAAAAATAAAATTTATTCACATACTATATAGTTTACTAAAATATAATAGTTATTTAACTTATTCTACATATATATAAAATATTAGTTAAAAGGTAATTAAATTCCTATGTGGTTTGCGGGCAGGGTCCAAACTGCAAGTCTGCAACCGCCCACTTTACCCACATAAATACATAATCCACACCGTATAACCTAACATAAACCGAATAAACCACATCACCCATAACCACATACCCGCATAAGATCCATTTTGGACAGTTTTTCGGGTAAACCCATTTAATGAACACCTCTAGTTTCATGGGTTTGAAGTAAAGGAAAAAAAAATTTTAATTATAAGGTGCCGTTTGGTTCACTGGAATCTGATGGAATTAGAATGAAAATTCCATTCTGATGGGTTGTTTGGTAGTCCAAAGGAATGAAATGACCATTCGACATTTTAAAAAATCCCCACTTTTTAAGGAATGACCATTCCATAGCAAAATGAAAGAAATTTAAATTCCATTCAAAAAGCATTCCTAAACAACCCTAGCAACCACAAACAAAAACAAACTATAGTATTTGGATTTAGACAGATTTCATTCTTTACAGAATTCCATTCATTTGACAGATTTCATTCCAGGAATAAACATTATGCGAACCAAACGCCCCCTAAAAGTAAATCACATTAATGGTCACTGTGTTTTCCAAAATTATAGAATCAGGTAGAGCTTTTAGTAGCTGTAGTTTTTGAGAGCTGGTAAAGAGCTAGAATTTTTAATTTTATAATTGTGTTCGGTAAAAGTAGCTGTAGATTAGGGATGACAACGGGGCGGGTTCGGGTCGGGGAATGGAAATCCCGTCCCCGAAATGACATTAATATTAACTAAAGGTGGTAATTTAGGATTAATAGGAGAGTAAAAATTAATTATAATATCAATATTACTATTAATTTAAAGATATAATTACAAAACTAGCCAAATTTGTAACCCATTTACAAGGTTTTACCCAAATAAAGTTGGTTCAACCAATGTAACCATATTTTTCGTTACCACCTATAAGTTACACACATCAATTACGTTATTTGTACTTTTTGTTATTTTTTATTTACATCAAGTTACAAAAGGTAAAAAAAATACCAAAATGTATCTCAACGTTTCATTACCAAATCCGGGTTTGTCATTTTCAAGAGATTTTTGTCATAGTTACCATTGATTTGGTAACCAAAATTTGAGATATTTTCATTAATTTTTACATTCTATAATGTAATATATTATTAAAAATAATAAAGGGTACAATTAGCGTTATAAAAGTTAATAATGAAATGTGTGGGTAATTTTGTTAAACAATTTTATTTGTGTAAAATGTAATATAAATAGTTGGGCGGTGAGGACGACAGCGTTTTGGGCGGAAGGAGTGAAGGAGGAGGATGGGTTTAAATTAGATGTTATAGATGGCCTAAAGTAGCAAGTCATATAATTCTTTTCCTTAGATTCTCTCCCTCCCCCCAAGGACTTTTTCGGTATTTACTTTTCTTTAAAGCTTAATATATCACTGGTCAACTAGTCACCTTCACTGTCCCACTTTTATTATTCCATTACTCTCTCTACCTATAATACTTTCTATTTTTAAGTATAAAACAAACCCATATTTTTGCATTTCATTTCTATATTTTTATAAAAAAACAATTCATCATACATTTATAAAAATAATTTATTTATTTTTTGTCATCATAAAAAAGACTGCTGACTAGGATGACAATTTCAGACTGTTCAAGCAAACGGTTCAAACGTGTTGACAGCCAAAACTTATAAAATTTATATTATTTGAAATTTTTTAAAGAACAATTTTTTTAATATACCGTTTAATAAATTTTCATTTCTAAAAAAAATGATGTTTATATTGTTTTTTACAATGGGTCAAATTAATTGTTCGGCCCGTTGGGTTAAAATTGTCACCCATACTGCTTACTCTGATAAAGTATTATTTATAATGTAACACCGTTCCTGATCCCAGAAATGTCACGTCAACACAATCATAAGTGGCATTATCGCATATCATCTATACAACACATGTCACAGGATAATACGATCACTGGTAATTAAAAACTTTAACACAAAAGGTTCATACAGTAATCGCAATTCAGTACAAACTATCACCCTGACTATCACACCCCAAAATAGGCACAGAAATCCCCCAGTCTTGATCCTACGAACACAACTATCGATCCCTTCTCTGATTCCCTGAACATGGTAGACTCGGATACGTAAGCTCGGAAGCTCGTGAGCACGCGAGAGTTAGACTCTGCACATTAACGCATAACAAACATACGCATAGCACGTACACGCATAATCATCTATATCTCTATCCCTGACAATCAACATCATAATGCAGGTATGAACACACAACATAAGATCCGAAGCCCTGCATACAGTATCACTGAGGGGACACTTCCCCGGCTAACGACCGTGGTTAGCGAAAACCCTGTAGCACGGGCGCGAACCGGCTACAGGCCCTGCCGTGTATACACGCCCCAAGGACTGTTAGGGACAGTCAACCCGTGCGATCACACATCGCGAATCACCGTCCGTATGAACTCATCACGGACCCCTGGACAGGATCTCATCTCATGCACATATAACACATATGTGGGAATAGAATTATACCTGCCGCTCGCGTCCCTGTCTCATTCACAATACACAATATACACATACACGATGCTAGCTACACAGTTATGACTCATAAAACGATCTCGTGGTTTAGAAAAGAACTCGGGTACTCACCTGGTTAATCCACTAATCCCGGAATTTCTGACTCGGCTCGGCTCACTGACTCGTCCCTGAAATCACACGGATCCCAAAATATTAATCCCAATTCTAGCCGACAAACAAACCCGACTCACAACAAATCCATAATTAACACGGACCCAAAACAATTCCCAACCGAATCCCGAAACCCAACCGAAACACGACCCAATAAACAACCCAACAAAACTCCGAGGACTCGATCAAAACCCGAACCAAAAATCCCAAACGGAATCCGACCCTAAAACCCCTGAACCAAGCCCCAACAGCCCTGGCTTAAGCCCCACAAGACCCCGCCCCCCAGCTCAGCGAACGCGGCCCGCGCCTCAGCCAGCGCGCCCGCGCCCGGCCTCTGGAGTCGCGACCGCGGTGGTCGTCTTCTTCCCTGTGCGCCGTTCTGCTTCTGTCCAAGGGTGTCAAACCCCTCCCAACTCGGTTCCAGGCAATAAAACTCAAGGAACAGATATGTAATCTCCTTACAACCACCGAACAAAAACTTCCCAACTTGGGGCAATACATAACTCGATTTTCACAACAAAAAGGGCAAGGATTCTTACCTCAACACTCAAGAACACAAGTTGAAGGTCAAATCCGAATTTCCACACTCAACTTCTTGAATTTACCAGGCTTTTTGCTGCTGGAATGGTCCCAAACACACACATAATACACGCTTTAGGTTTCCAAAATGACGAAGGAAGGAAAAAGGATAAGTACGTACTCAATATTTCTATTTTTAGCGGTCCCGAACCCATTAACTCGAACCCGATATCACATTTTCAATATTAACATTCTTTTAACCCATTTAATCCCGAGATCCCAATTATATAATCAATCCACTAAAACTGTAACCCGGAGATACGCAATCTCAATCCCGACACGTATCAATCCACGAAACGGGATATAATTGTACCAACCCAATAATAATAATTTGAACATCCACTAAAATAATTACACGCAATTATCTCAGAAACGGGATGTTACATATAAAGAATTTATAAGTTTTTAATTAAATGCACACTTTTATAAAAAAAAACAACTATTAATTTCGAACTCTTCATATGTTTGGACTTATTGTTTACTTTATAAAATTTAAAGGATTGCACGTTAATTTATATGGTTTACGTAGTAATAATTTTCCATGTTAATGTTTTGTAATTTAGTAAGTTCATAACACACATAGAGTTATATTCTATATTTTAGAAGCGGTTAACACACATAAAAATCAGATTATATAAAACACATGTAACAAATTTTACCAAAAAAAGACGATTCATAACGGTCTCCATATACGAATAGATCTTAAGTTGAATGCAAAAGGGTGCTAATCCCTTGTAAAGTATCAACAAACGTTGATAAGTTCCTTGCAAGATTTCTTTTAAGACGGGAAGGGATAACTAGAGATTTCTTTTAGCCGCCTCCTTTTATCTAAATATGAAATTAGGAGCTCCATCTTTTTTTTTTTTTTTGGTTTAACCCTACCAAATCTACATTTTTTGAATTCTCAGTGTTACATCAGCTTCTCACTTTTCATCATTGCCATTCTAAATTTTTAGAAATACCAATCATTCTAATTATTCTATCACAATACTCATTTACCAAATTATATATATATATTGCCGACGGAGCAGAGAGAAAAATGCTCACGTGGCGCAATATTAGTGGTTAAAATTCAGAAAATTAAGGCTTATTAGGCACAACATGATTGGTTAAAATTCAGAAAATTAAGGACGTCGATTTGGCGCAATATAGTTTGTTAAAATTCAGAAAATAATGGGATAACATCAGCAATCCTATCAATACTAACAAACTTGCATAAAATAATGTGATATTTATCTACGTATACAAATTACAACTAAACATTAATTATTCAAAATTATTATTTTTATAGTTTTATAAAAAAAATATAAATAGTTGATTATTCTAAATTTTTCATTTATAAATATATATATTAATTAATATAGATTAAAATTTTAGTTTATAGATAAAACAATATTATATATTCTATTATAAGTAACAAAATATAATGAAATATTTTTTTATATATCGTTTGTTTACTTTTTTAAAATTTAATAATTTTATATAATGTTTATCTAATAAATTTATAAGCAAATGGAAAAAAAACTTATTAAATATACATAACATTTACATTTAGATTTTAGTTTTATTAGTGATTCGGTTTAATAAACATATAAAATACGGCAGATAAACATATAAAAGTAGTTTTTTAATCAACATATATTATAAAATAGGTAAAACATATGACATTTATTATTTAGAAAAAAAATTATGTGCTAGCTTACTTTTTTTACTACGAGCCATTTTTATCATCCCGTACGTTGGGTCAAAATTGTGTCATCCCTAATTCAAACCTCAGAAAAAATATCGCGTTGATATACTTTTTTTACATTTAAAGCTTCTCATTATTTTGTGTTATTTATGTATTAATGTTTCCAAATTATACATATTTTAATATTTTTTCAGTATACAATGAAAAACAATGAAGATCTCTGTTAATAATGAAGCGATAATGTTCAAATAAATTTTTAGCCAATGAGAAATGTCATTTGCCGTTTAAATTGTTCAATGTGATTTTATTAATATTTATTAAATTTTTTTATGATATCTGCTTTTGTTTGATAACATTTTATTAATTGGTTTAAATAAATTGTTATTATAAAATTATGTTAGACGATATTGTAAGTAATACAATGCAAATATGTGTTTGTATATTAGTTGATGGAAAGATGATGAGTTTTCATTTTATTGTAAATTATTATTAATTTCCTATATTCTTCATTCTTATACACGATTTTTTTAACTAAAATCAGTTTTTTGATCAACTCACATGTATTAAACTAGATATGTATAGACTTCAAATATAATTATGTGTAATAATTAATATTCATGATTAATATAAGTAACATTTTCTTCGCAAACAATGGATAGTTTTCTTAAAAAAAATAAATTTTTGTTATGTCATCAATTGATTATAAAAACCAATGAGGTTTAACCCATTTGATATGAGAGGTGACGTGTAAGTGTTGGGTCACGGGTTCAACTCTCGTCGGAGACAAGTTGGAATTCAGGCAGTGGAAGTAACTTCTGAAGTCTCCATTTGGGGCAAAATGATAGTTTTAGAAATAGGAGTATGTTAATTTTCCGTTCAAAAAAATTAATTTATAAATATTAATTTCATCACACATCACCCGAGCAACGCACGGGTATTCAGCTAGTTAATATTAGAAAGAGAAAGAGAGAAGAGGTAGAGAGAGAAGCCGAAAAGAGGATGAAGTTGTTGTGAAGAAGACTAAGAGGGTGTTTGGTATTGCTTATCAAAGCTGCTTATTTGATTATCATGTTATAATACCGCAAATAAGTAGTTTGAAGTGTTTGGATAGCAAATCTAAATAAGTGCTTATTTGCGGTAGGTGGTAATGTTACCACTGTTTTCTTGCAGCAAGTTTTTGTTGCTGTAAAGATACAACCATTAATTTTAATTGTGAATTGACAATACTACCCCCATTTTTAACCTAAACAAATCTAATACCCATTTTGTTATTTCAGCAGAAGCCTCAAGACTCCGGTCGTCTTCTTCATCCCTTCACGCCTCCATCCTTCCTTTCTTCTCCTCCTCCCTGCCCATCAAGAACGACGGCCACCATTGGAGGCTCCAGTTCGTCTTCTTCATTCATTCACGCTTGTCTTCTTCTCCTCCTCCCTGCCCATCAAGAACGACGACCACCATTGGAGTGCCATCTCTAGACCACCGGTGACTCATCACGCAGGTCAGCCACGCAAATCGTTATGTGATAAATTTCTAAATATACTCTAATTTTTAATCTGTAAATAATAAAAAATAAACACAATTATTATTTTTGTATGTTTTTATTTTTACTCATATACATTTTATATAAATAAACTAGTTTATGTCCCACGTAAATACGTGAATAAAATTTTATTTCTAATTTAATAAATCTTAATTGATAAAAATTGAGATTTCACTTTATATATAACATTTATCTTATTATAAATTAATATTTATAGATTAAAAATTAATAGTGTATTTTTATTTATAAATCTATTTAGGATTTATCTTTTTTTATAATAATAAGTTGTACTAATAATTTGTATTTATCTTTTATTTAAAAATAAATCTATTTAGGATTTATCTTTTTTATAATAATAAGTTGTATTTATCTTTTATTTAAAAATAAAAGTTGTATTTATCTTTTGTGGTGTAACGTGGAAACAACACGTATGCGTTTGATTTTTTAAAACTTTTTATTTTTGATTTAATAAATTTTAATTGATAAAAATTTAGATTCCGTTTGTATATAGTTTATTTATCTTGATTAATAAATTTTAATTGATAAAAATTTAGATTCAGTTTGTATATAGTGTATTTATCTTTTAAAAAATAATATTTGTATTTATTTTTTATTATTAAAAAAATAATATAGAGCACTTATCCTTTTAAAATAATAAATTGTATTTATCTTTTTAAAAATAATATTTGTATTTATTTTTTATTATTAAAAAAATAATATAGAGCATTTATCCTTTTAAAATAATAAATTGTATTTATCTATTATCTTTTATAATAATAAGTTGTATTTATCTTTTATTTTAAAAATAAAAAGTTGTATTTATCTTTTGTGGTGTAACGTGGAAGCGCCACGTATGCATTTGATGTTCTCTTTTATTATATATATAGATTTAATAAAAAGTATCCACGTAATACATGGGTTATAAACTACTTTAATAATTTAAATACAAAACGACATCCCTCGTAAACTCAAAACTCAAAAGCCGGTGGTTGTCACTTTGTCATGTCATCACAAATTAATTTCATTTCTGCTGTGTAAAAAAGAACACATTTCGAGTGACTTTTATTTTTAAAAAAAAACTAGTTTAATATCCCGTGTATTACACGGATTATAATAACTCTTTGTTTTCTTAAAACATGTATATAAACTTAAAATTTTATTATAAATATAAAAATATCTTAAAATACTAAAAAGATAGGTTTTTTCAAATGATAATTATTTGTTATTGATTTTATACAGTTGGTAAACAATTTATTAACGGTAAAATAATTTAAATAAAATAATTTTTCTTAATATAAATTAAAAGTGTTTCACTTTCACTTTAAATACATACTTATTTAAAACCCAATACTATGTAACCAAAAGTAGATTTAATAAAAACATAAATTTTATTAAATAATATATCTATTTATAGTATTATAATTAAATTAATAAATATTTAAAATAAAACATTTTTGAAATTTTTATCGTACAATAAAAGCTTAATAAAAAAAATTATAATATTTATGATGTTAAACTTAAAATAATATTTTTATATTTTATTTAAATATTAGATTATTAAATGTAATATTTGTATGAAGATTATTATATTTTCACAATTCATATTTTTATTCATATCTTTTAAAATTGATTAAAAAAAAGAATTGAAAATTTATTATAATTGCTACTAATTAGAAACTATAATACAAAAAATTTTTAGAATAAAAGTAGATTTAAAATTTCTAAATTAGTTTAACTTTTAAAACCCAATAATTTTGTAGAATATTTATGAATGACAATTTAGGAAATATTAGAAAGAAAAAATCTATCTAATTTGTCAACATATTACACTTAATATGATTTTATTAAAAGAAATTATGTTATATTAATAAGTAAATATTTGTTTTAAGATATTAATTATACAAAATAAATACAATTATAATATGCATGTTCCAAATTTAAAAAAATATATGTTTTAGTTATTAGTAACCTATTATTTTAATTGTTTTTAACATAATTAATTGAAGTGATTAATTTAAGGAGAAAAATTAGGAAAGAAAGATAAAAGTCTAAAAGGTTATTTATGTATTTCTTTAATTAATTAAATTTATCATTGAATTGTTCTAAATTAGGAAAAAGAACGGGAAAATAAAATTGTAATGCATTGATTGAGTGACATGTGTCAATAACTTGTTCTCTTTTATTATAATATATAGATAGATCAATAATTGTTGATGTTTTGACACTGACAACCAACCACTCAAGGTCTACCATGTTCATTGTTGAATCAAGGGTTGAAATATATAGAAAACTAATTTCATTTTATTATTTTATATTTTTTGAAAGACAAAATCAATTATATGTTAAAATTCATCAATGTGGCATATGAATTTTTTTAACACATATGATGTATATACTTTAGTTTTTAAATCTAATATAATACATTTTTACTTAAAATACATACGTTTTGATTGAACATATCTTTCCATTATCCAAGTCCGGACAATGTGCTCAAGAACTCTAATTCAATATAGGAAAAATAATATACAAACAACAAGTTATTCATTTTTTTTCGATAAAGTATCTAAATTTGTTTTTTATATGTAACTTTTATAACTTAATCGTCTTTTTAAAACATAAATAGTAAATATATATGTTTAAATGAACTAAATAAATTTTAGTGACTTACACATAGTAGCATATTTAGTCAATAAAATGATAAAATTTATTTGGTTAAACAAAAAAATAAAAATAAAAACAAAAAAAAATGCATGATCTCCTTCCTGAAAATCCCCCACTCTCTCTCCCCTAATCCCGTAAACAACTAGTTTAAAACCCATGACTAAAATGAAAAAGATAAATAATGTAGATTTTGGGATGAAGCTTTTAAAAAGAGCAATAACTTATAGTCTATAAACATATTTGGTCTAAATAATTGTAATCATAGATTTTAATATTAATGACACTATTCATAATTATTAGTAAGGTATAAGAACAAATTTGTTTGATCAAGATATAAAACTCCTTTGAAAAGCTAGTTGGGTGGCTTTTGAAGAAAGAACTTTTTATATGCGAATCAACATTTCAAATTTGTTTGTCCTAACATGCTTTTGAGGTTGAGTTTCACAAATCAATCGTTGAAGCTCCTAAAAGCTTTAAAAATTAATTTGCTGAAGCCCCTAACAACTTTCAATGCCCCTTCCCAAACATACGTATAGAGTTTAAACCAAAATCCTTTGGGGATGTTTAGCTAACAAGAAATATGTATTAACCAATGGTTTAGTCATATAATGTTTAGCCTAGTTTGTGTCATTGGCCCGTTGGCCCATCATATTGTATTTATATTTCTGCTTTCGTTATTGAAATGGATCATGGAACTTTCATAATCAAACATGGTATCAGAGCAACCCTAATCCTCTCCTAACCCTAATCCTCTTCTCCTCTTCTTCCGGCCGGCGACCTGCCGCCGCCGCTGACACCTATCTCCGTCGATCTTCCACCGGCGCTCCTTCTCTCCACCTCAACCCTAATCCGCTTTCTGCTTCTCCTCCAAATACCCGCCGCCTGAAAACCCTAGACGACGACGCCGCCGCTAAACCCTAGGCGCCGCCGCCGCCTTCTGCTTCCTCCTCACAGCGCCACCGCCTAAACCCTCCACCGCCCTGCTTTCTCTTCCTGTTCAACCGTCGACCGCAACCAACAGCCCTTTGAAAACCCTAGTCGCCTCTCCTCTCACCTTCTCCCTCAATGTCTCTCCGGTCGGTGAACTGCCGCCTATCACCACCGCTATCTCTCTATTCCGGATGCCTTCTGCACCACTAATCTAAATAGCCGCCGCAGCCTAAAACCCTAAAACTGCCGCCGCCTAAAACCATAAAACTGCCGCCGCTGCATAAAACCCTAAACAGCGCCGCCAACCGCCGCCTGCTTCTCCTGCTCGTCATCTCCAACCGCCGCTGCCTATCCTAACCCTAACCCTTATCGCCGCCTACCTTGCGGCCGCAAACCCTAGTCGCCGCCTCCATCTTTCTGCCGCCGGCTCCACACAGCCGCCGCCTATCACCCTAATATCCACCGATTCCTCGCTGAAACCCTAAACGACCATATCAAACAGCCGTATCAAACCCAAATGTCAGACGCACAACCCCTTACTTCCGCAAATCCATCAATGCCCCAACAAACCACAACTCTAACCCTTAATGGCTATTGGATCTTTAACCCCTACCCACCTCAACCTACTACGCTTTCTCAAGCATTCAGTACTATGCCTTTGCAGCCACCGACGAACACTCTTAACTCTGGGTGGTACATGGACACCGGTGCTACCTCGCATATCTCCGCGGACACAGGTAATCTTACTACTGTTTGTGATAATTCATTACTTCCGTCTATCGTTGTTGGAAACGGGGCTACTATTCTAGTTTGTGTCATTGGCCCATTCACCAATTAGATGTCAAAAATGCCTTCCTTCATGGCAACCTTTCTGAGACCGTATATATGCATCAACCTCCGGGGTTTAAGCATGCTACTCATCCTGATTATGTCTGCCTCCTGCAGAAATCCCTATACGGCCTCAAACAGGCTCCACGAGCCTGGTTTCAACGTTTTGCATCCTTTGCCACACGTGTCGGGTTCATTCACAGCAAAACTGACACCTCACTTTTTATCTTCCGGCGTGGGTCTGAACTTGCATACCTCCTCCTGTATGTTGATGACATTATTCTCACGGCTTCGTCTACGGCTCTTCTACAGCGGATTATTGTCTTGCTTCACACAGAGTTTGCCATGACTGATCTTGGTTCGCTAAATTATTTTCTGGGCATTTCCGTGGTTCGCAACTTGTCCGGCTTGTTCCTCTCCCAATCCAAATATGCCATGGAAATTCTCGAACGTGCTCACATGTTTAATTGCAACCCATGTCGCACTCCAGTTGACAGTGAAAGTAAACTTGGTCCGGATGGCACTTCGGTTACTGATCCTGAATTATATCGCAGTCTCGCAGGTGCTCTACAGTATCTTACATTCACTCGCCCGGACATATCATACTATGTCCAACAAATTTGCCTCCACATGCATGATCCTCGAGAGCCTCATCTAAATGCTTTGAAACGAGTTCTGCGCTACATTCGTGGCACCACTGATCTTGGCCTCCAGCTTTTCCGGTCTCCCTTGCTTCAACTCACAGCCTACACAGACGCTGATTGGGCTGGGTGTCCGAGCACCCGGCGATCCACATCTGGATACTGCGTATTTTTGGGTGACAACATCATCTCTTGGTCATCCAAACGTCAAAATACTACTTCTCGATCCAGCGCCGAAGCCGAATACCGGGGTGTCGCTAATGTTGTCGCTGAAACTGCATGGATTCGTAACCTTTTGTGTGAGTTACATCTTCCCTTGCAATCGGCTTCAATTGTGTACTGCGACAATGTTAGTGCTGTGTACCTGTCTTCGAATCCTGTTCAACATCAACGCACGAAACACATCGAGATTGACATTCATTTTGTCCGTGACAAAGTGGCGGCCGGACATATTCGTGTTCTTCATGTTCCTTCACGCTACCAGTATACTGATATCTTCGCCAAAGGTCTACCGTTTCAACTATTTGTTGATTTTTGTTCCAGTTTGAGTGTTCGTCCTTCTCCCCCTCAAACTGCGGGGGACTATTAACCGATGGTTTAGTCATATAATGTTTAGCCTAGTTTGTGTCGTTGGCCCGTTGGCCCATCATATTGTATTTATATTTCTGCTTTCGTTATTGAAATGGATTATGGAACTTTCATAATCAAACAATATGCATTAACAGTTAATCGTAAAATCGAATGTCATTTCTTCCTAAATGCACATTTTGAAAAGAAAATGTGTTAAAATGTCAAGATTGTTTTACTCTATACAAGTTTACAACCCTCTTTCTCTATGAGTCTCAACACAAAAGACCGGTCTTCATTTCTTGTTTGTCGATCTCAAGATCGATTTCTGGTTTGTAATGATTGATGAGGCTTAATTGAGAACAAGAACCAGAAGGAGAGTCAAAAACCAATTCCAATAAGCCCTAATCAAGAACGATAGACATGATCTCAATATTGATTTATGGTTTATGAATATCGATGAACCCTAATCAAGAACGAGAGAGAGAGAGAGAGAGAGAGAGAGAGAGAGAGAGAGAGAGAGAGAGAGAGAGAGAGAGAGAGAGAGAGAGAGAGAGAGAGATAGAGAGAGAGACCAATCTTGATGATCCCTAATTGAGAATTAGAAATAGATTTGTTTCGATCTATTGTTCGATTTTCGTTCATTTGTTGTTTTTCATTTGTGATATATTTTGATTTTTGTGTGTTGTTTGCTTGTTCATTCAGCTTTGGGTTTGTAAAGGTTAGTGAAAGTTAATCGAGAATGATGTTGGATCTCTATGAGCCCTAATTGATTCACATTTTTATTTATAAATTAAGATCGATCTCTGTTCACTAGATTGTTTGATGTCTATTTTATAAATCGATTTATACTTTTGTTCATGTTTTGGTTTGTCATTATGTTCTTTAGATACATTATTGTGTTCTTCTCATAAATTGAAGACGGGAAAAGAAAGCATCAATATAAAAAATGATCTGAACAATTTTTTTTTTAAAAACATTTTTTTTATGAAAACAACAAAACTAAAATAGCTATTTAATTTCAAGATTTTTGTCTCGTATCATGAAGTAACGAGTAATCACCACAAAACATAAAACAAAAAAGTATGTTTCCATCCCATATTTGTGTAGACAAGCCAACCTTACAGAGATCCCATATGCTTTTCATAAAATTAAGAAGAGATTACACCACATATCCAAAAGTGGATTCTTGATGTCTTAAAGTTCCATCCTTCTAATGGAAAAAACTTTTAAAATAATTATTATTATTGTCTTCTTTCTTGAAGCTTTATCTTTTGGTTTTGTTTTCTAGAATTTAAAATCCAAGTTTATCAAATGGGTCCATAGTTCAATAACACTTCTTATCTTTACAATATATATGTATAGAACATTTTGAACAATCAATACATATATATTTATGAGAGATGCTTTTTACATATTTTTTTTACATTCTACAAGAACTAAAACTTTTTAGGTTTATATATCATGTAACATAAAGTTACATATTGTTGTATATGACAAAAAAATTATATATAAATCACTATCCTGTATTTGTATATCGTATTTGTATGGATGCATCCCAAGTCAGATATGCTCGAATTTTTTCCGAGAATATATGTAACCCGTAATGAATTTAATATTGGTACAACTCATAGTAAATTTTAATAAGACTTAAAAAGATATCAAGGGTCATTATTGATAAACCATTTGAATTTTCGTGATTTTTTGGTATAACCGCTCGACTTTTTTTATTCCAACCGAACAAATCACTAACATTTTTGTTTATTAATTGGTTTGATCATGTTACCTGTTATCGCAGATATATTTAGTGACGTGATAATTGTGTGACGTTTTCTATTATTGAGAAAACCATACAAACTTTCACGATCTTTTTTGGTGTAACCATCACCTTCTTAAACTAAAATTAAAACTCCAATGACCGATCATTCAATGAAATCAAACAATAACAAAATTGATCCTTCAACAAACAATAAACACGTGGAATTTGAATATACAAACGTTGATTCAAACAATAATCAATAAGATTTTTTTTAATCTGAAACTCTAAATAATTAACAAATTTGTGCACAAATTTGGTGAATACTATAAAATCCTACATAATCATGAACGCATTGATCCTTTAAATCAAAATCTTAAACAAACCCTACAAACTCATGAACATGACAATCTCATAAATAAAAAATCATAAACAACTCTATAGAACGGTGAACACGTTGATCCCATTAATCAAAATCCTATACAAGCTCAATTAACCTTACATAATCGTTAAGAAACCTTGTAAATATTGTGGTTGATTAGGATTCTGAAACAAATGGAAGAGATGGTGAAAAAGACAATTAGTCGATAGAGAACAAGAATGAAATCAATAATATAATAAAAATTGCAAAAATAATCAGCAAATTAGAGTAGAGATTAAAAAAGCAGTTAAACCAACAATTTTTAAAAATTTTCAATGGTTTTTTAAATAATACCTAATTCATTTAAGTAAAAAAACAACAATTGACCGTTCAAATGGGTTATCGGTAAAAAATGAATGGCTAAACTAGTAAAGTTAAAAGTTTAAGAGTTAAAACAATAAAAAAAAATATAGATGTTATTGCTTTGTTCGGTAAGAGAAAAAAATTAAATGTTTAAACCAAAAATATCATGAAAGTTCGAATGCTTTTTTCGATAATAGTCCAAAAATTAAAAAGGAAATTTTGTTTTTTTTTTCTGGTAAGTTTTGTTTTTTGATTATATTCATAGATGAAGATGACATAAGAGATTCTATGTAAAATATACCTTCTCTAATTTTTATCTACCTTTATATTTCTCACTTCATACATGTTATCAAATACATCATCATCCAAAAGTGTGAATAGAAATATCTAGTCATATGACTAGGGTTGTAAACGAATCAAACGAACACGAACAATAGTATGTTCATGTTTCGTTTAAATGAACACAACTGAACATAAACGAACAAACTTGCTGATTAAAAACAAAACTTTTTAACACACGATTCGTAGTTTCAATTTAAGTTTGTACATTCATAAGATTTATAAATGATTTCAAAATACTATCATAATAATAAATTAATGTATTAAGAAACAAAAAACTCAATTTCAAATAATTATTTTCTTCATTCAATGTCATCAACCATATCAGTATTAGAGTTTGAAGTGCCACTTTTAAATTTATATTATTAATCAATGTATTATTTAAATATATTATGTAATACTAAAAATAATATATTTATATTAAATATAATATTATTGTTAAAACTTATTATAAATGAACGAACGTAAACAAATGAACATAAATAAATGAACGTAACCTAACGTTCACGAACATAAATGAACGAACAAATCTTCTGTTCATAAACGAACTTCCTGTCGAACGGTTCGTAAACGGTTCGCCAAACGTTGGGTTCGATTACAACCCTACATATATATATGACACAAAACCCTAATGTAACTTCATGTCTTTGATATAATGGAATAAAAAAAACATTCAAGATTTAAACAAGCATATAAAATACAATAATAATAAATAACATACAAAGTTTAAAGAGCGCAATATTAAAATGACATTAAAAGTATGATCAAAGAACAAGTTATACCACACTAGAAGAAAGGGCTAGCTAATTGTCAAAAATATCAATAAAGTGATGTACATGTTTATTGCTAAGAATAATGTATTATGAGATTACGAATAATATCAATGTGTCTTTTGTTTTTTTTATTAATATTAACAACATATTTTATAGGGTTTATTATGAAAAAAACCAAAATGTTTTCACGTTTTTTGCGTTTTTGTCCCTTCATGTTATTTTTTTCCATAAAAAACCCCAAGTTATTTTTTTCTTATTGATTTAGTGAAATTTTGGACATTAGACCCCGGTTATAATTTGTGAACCGGGTTTTAAAAACTTGAAAAACCGGGTTCTAATGTCCAAGTTTCACTAAACCAATAAAAAAAGAATAACTTGAGGTTTTTTATGGAAAAAAATAACATGGAGGGACGAAAACGTAAAAAACGCGAAAACATGTTGGCTTTTTCGTAATAAACCCTATTTTATATTGTTTTTCATGGATATCAAATTTTTAATAGTGATATTAAATATTTTATTTTCTTACCAATAAATAACAATATATCTTTAATATCATTAAACAAACAAAAAGTGTTATTTTATTCTATAACTATTAAAAACCAACGTTGACGTGCATAGTTTTGCCGTCGGGCTACTCCAATCATGATTGGCCAGCGGCACAAAGTAAGCCCTCCTTAGTTTTATTCTGTATTATCATTTTACTTTTTTAGATTTTTTTTCTTTTTTTCCTTTTTTATGTCGATGTTTTTTTTGTTTTAATTTCTTTTAATGTTTAGATTTAAACCTCAATATTTATTTCCTATATGATTTATTTATGTTTTGTTTCTTGCTAACTTTTTATGTCTATAAGAAAGATATTTATGTTGCATATTTATTCGATTTAATATAGATACAAAAATTCTTTATTTTATTACTAAATTTTATACAAATAAATATATAACTTTATAATATAATTTCTTATAAAAAGTTAACATAATTACTTTGAAATTATGCCTACAAAATCATACTTTTTTATTTATGTTATGTCAAGTCTAAACGTATAGTATATGCTTTTATCAATATATGTTAAAAATTTTAATATAAACTCATTTATATAAGTTCCCTTTACCGCCGCAATGCGCGGTATAAATTACTCGTTATTAATTAATTAATAAAATTCATAGAATCATAGTGTCGTTATTATTGATAGAAAATAAAAGTCTGTTATCATTTTTGATAATTATTGTTTTTAACAAAATAGAATTGAAGGTTCGCGGTTTAATAATATCAAAATAAAATAAAATTTTAATTTTAAAAAAAAAGTTTTAATTTTATCCATGCAGTAAGTATGTTTGACACAACTAACTGTATCTTTTGGGAGTTGTAATTTTTTAAAATAGCTATAACATTTTATTTTTATAGATGTGTTTGTTGAAAGTAATCCTATAACTTTTAGTATTATTAAATAACATTAAAGAACATTAATATGAATAATAAGTTGTAGTTTATAATTATAGGTGGGTAAAAATGTAATTTTCTTGGTCAAAAACTCAAGTTTCAAATTCCTATAAAAGAGCTTTTGCGAACTTTTATCTTCGAATAAAAACTCAACATTCTATCAATCAAACGGAATTTTTAGACTTGAGCTTTCAATTCAACCCAAAGTTCCTTGAATACAAACAAAAACCAAACCACTTGAAATATTATTCATCCGAATAACGAAACCAAAAACCATTTATAGCACCTTAATTTGTATTTGAGAAAAAAAAAACTATTTGTGCATTTCAAATTTCAATACCAAAACTTATTTATATAATTTTAATGGATTGTTGACCGGACAATTAGTTCGTTTAGAGGAATTGGGATTGAAAATATTTTTATTTGGAATAGAATTAAATGACAAGTTCATAGAGAGTGTTTGTATTTGCCTTTGAAAAAGTGCTTTAGTGTTTTGGAAACATATAATCAGATATTAGCTGTAACAAAAAGTGTTGCAGGAAATGTAGTGTTTGGTTTAGCTTCTGCTGTTTGCTATCATAATTATCAAATAATCAGTTTTTAAAGTGTTTGGATTTGCGTCTTTACTTGTAAAATGACCAAATAATCATTTATTAAGCAAATAAGCTACATTTTTTAACTTATAAAAAAAGTGTGGTAAGATTAATGTTAAACGCAAATAATCACTTATTAACGTATGCAATCCAAACACTTTAAATTAAATATTTGCGTTATTGTAACGTAATAAGCTGATAATCTGATTCATAATCCGTGAAAAAACAGCTACCATAATTAAATGACGTTTGACTTCTTTTTTTTTTCCTCAAAAGTTTTCCTTTTATTCGAAAACTTTTATTGCCAAAAATATTATGGAAGTCATTATCTACTTTTGAAGCTACCACATTATTTATTTAAGGTGCATTCAAAGAATATTACTATTTATCTCCTCAGATTTGGTATTCTATTCGCATAATAATAATCCAAGCAATTCGATCAAAGACATATATTCGAAAGTACGGTTTTTAAGATCATGTCGTCTTAAATTCTGGATGGTATCTATCATATATGTAGACGATGAATAACTTCTCAATTTTCGTATGTTGTTTTGCATATAAATCAAAAAACGATCTTGTCAAGTCTTTATTTATACTAGAGTACCATTTTAACGGTTAGTTGCATTTTCATGATATCATAAAGTCTTTATATTAAAATATAATCAAGAAAGTACTATTGTTTTCACATCGTACTTTAAGGACTGACTGACTTCAAACAAATTTTTTTTTTTTGTTTTTCTCCATATTTATGTATAAATGAACATTATATATCTATATATAAAACTTCACATGATTTTGAGTTTTGTAATTATACCAAATGAGTTTACGAATGAATGAAGTTACATATAAATATTCACAAAAGTGCTCCATTGTATCATATAGTTAGTTATTTGATAAACTTACACAACTCAAGATCATTTGAATTTCTTATATTTAGATGTATAATGTTAATATGCATGAATATCAATAATAATAAAAAAAGATAGATTTAGACCGGGATCTCAAGGTACACCACCAATACAGTGGTGGTTCTACGAACCATATCCTCTGTGGGTGTGTTTGTGAGAGAGAGAGAGAGAGAGAGAGAGAGAGAGAGAGAGAGAGAGAGAGAGAGAGAGAGAGAGAGAGAGAGAGAGAGAGCACTTGTACGGTTATAGTTCAAAGGCTATGCATACATTGAAAATATGATTTCAGGAATATGTGATACATTCTTGTTTCAATTGACAAAGTAGAATAAACACCAAATGAAACAATCAGGAACACAAAAATTTTACACAGAAAACTTTTGTAGGAGAAACCTCGGGGCACAATCGATGATCTTTACTATACAAAAAATACGAGGAGAATAACAAGATAATTAAAAAAATCTAATTGAGGTGATGATCTTACATTGAAACCTACAATGCTTATGTATAGTGTCATAGTAAACAACTTCTAATTGTGAGAGGAAACAACTTAAAGTTGGAATAGGAAACCAAATCTAACTCTATCATCATACAAGTAAAATATAAAAATAAACTTTAACAATCTATGATTATCCAAATAGATTAAGCAACTTTATCTTTATCCATATAATAATGAAATTTGGATCATATTTATCAATAATTATGTTACTAAATCTTTGAACTTGGATGGCTAAATGGTGGAGATTTACGACATAATGTGGATAATGAGGAAGCTTGAGGTGAATTTTACTAGTTTGAATTAAAATATTCGGTAAAACTAATGTTATATGTTAGGTTAAAGGCAAAAGCAAACACAATGTTTCACAACAAATGATGTATTTGGCTCGTTCATTGTGATTTGCGTTCATGGATAAGAGAGTTTTATTTTTAATTTATATACGAGTTTGTAATTTGAGAATGTATTGAAACTCTGGATATAAACAAGTATCTTAGATATCACTCATATCCAACATCAGATGATTTTTGGTACAATGTAATAGAGTGTAATAGAATTACGTGAGGTTTACAAGTTTTTTATTATATGACTAGAGCGTTGTTTTTGTTGGAAATGTGTAGAGGATTAAGTTTAATATATAATTTATATATAAACATGGAAAGAAAACGATGTTTTAATAATTTTTCTTCGTTTCCTATGATTATATTTATGTGTAACTATCTTCAGTTAAAAAACATTATATACTTAAACGATTCTATATCATTTATATTCACTGTACTAAATGACTCCTAAATCTTGTATATACCTGGGTCCATATGGAAATCTTGTATTAGTACCAAGGGTGTTTAAAAAATTTGAATCCAAACATCAGTAGATTGCGATTCAAAACTATCCGGGTTTTATTCGTATTGATTATTTATATAATATTGAGTTTTCCTGGTATATATTTTTTAGTTCTAACTTGATATATGCATTCATTAAGTAATATTATGTGTATTTTCTTAGCTTTTTATTCGTTATTTTATCATTTTAAGTAAATAACTTCAGATATGTTTGGTTTGTTATATGTTTAATTACTATATGTATTTTGATATATGAATATTGTATTTTAGATATTTAAATATATTATTTAATTTGAAAAAAAAAAGGTTAGAGTTTCGGATAATCCGATATTCGAATATGAAAATCCGAATATTTGAAATTTTGAATACGCATTCGAATATCAAAAATCAATAATTAAATTTCGAATATCTGATTTTGAGACAAAGATGTCATGGGCCATAGGGGTAGAGCCCCCACTCATCAATTTTCACAATTCAAGCCACACACATCCTTATGTTTGGTTAGGTCTACTTTCATTCTGGTACAGTGGTAGCCAACAACAATTCAAATCACATTCATTTCTAAACAGATCTTTAATGGTTAAATAGTTGAATTTTCAAACAATGAACAATTAAATCATTGAACACTAATCCTTGTATTTTATAAAATAACAAACAATTAAGTTACTCAATTTTAAAAAAAAAAGTCGATTAAGTCCTTAAATTTTATAAAAATTAACCAATTAATTAGTTTTTGTGATCACAATGATTTAATCATCTAATCATAATGTCCAATGATTTAATCGGTTAATTTTAATAAAATTTAAGAATCTAGATCAAGGCCGGCCCATTGGGGTGTGCAACTTGGTCTACTACCCAGGGTCCAACTGTCTAGGGGGCCCAAATATTTTTTTTTCTTTCGATATATAATACTAGTAATTTACTTGTTTTGATAGTTGTTTGATTGTGATATTTACGTATATATTTACATGATTGTTTCTTTCAATCTTTAAATATTATATATACGTACATGTTTAGAGGGTTTTTATAAGTTTTTGCCCCGGGCCTTAAAAAAGATAGAAACGGCCCTGATCTAAATATTTATATAAAACATTTGATGACTTGATAATATACTTTTATAAATTTTAAGAACTTATTTATTTAATAAAATGTCTAAATACTTAATCGTTAATGGAATATTTATACAATTCATAAAATATTTCTGATCACTTTTCTCTCACTGAGTGCAAAGAAATGTAAAATATTTTTTTATTGTTGTGTTAGATATAACGAGACCAAGACTTGTGGTGGAGATGTCGAAAGAAAATAAAATCCTAATCCAAAGTTTGGTAAGAAATCCATAAGACTATTGACACTTGTCAACGCTTAGATACGTCGGATTTAAAATTCCAAAATTTTTGAATTCCATCCTCTCTCTCTCTCTCTACATATATATATATATATATAGGTGGGTTCAATGGAGAATCTCCATGCATCGAAGAATCTTGAAGAAACTCCATGCACCACCACAAATGCATCACAATTCCCCCGTAATGCATCATTATTTCCACGTGATGCGTCAAATTCTCGAGTGATGCATCGATTTTTACATTATTTCCACTTGATGTATCAAATTCCCGCGTGATGCATCGATTTCTACGTGATGCATTTCAGTTTTTCTAGCGATGCATTGTGGTTCTCCAAGGTTCTTCGATGCATTGTGGTTCTCCATTGAACTCACCCCTATATATATATATATATATATATATATATATATAAATATATATATATATATATATATATATATATATATATATATATATATATATATATATATATATATATATAGGGTCGGGATCAATGGGGTACCATGTTAGACTGGGGAACCGGAGTCCATTTATGTTTGGTTATAAGTTTAAAAGGGTAATGTAGTCAATTAGATCTATATTAAATAATAGATGACAACTAATAATATAATAGTTTCCTTAATTATAGGGATTTACTTCCATAACATATATATAATAAATTTCAAAATGGGTTTTAATGAACATGTTCAATCGGATTCGACAATGGGTTTTAGTGAACATGTTCAATCGGATTCGACAATGGGTTTTAGTGAACATGTTCAATCGGATTCGACAATGGGTTTTAGTGAACATGTTCAATCGGATTTGACAATGCGTTTTAGTGAACATGTTCAATCGGATGTGTCAAATAATGGTATTTATTATTTTCTTCAAACCGTTCGTGAAGGTTCAATTTGATTTACACGTTATTGAACATGTGCAATCGGGGTTTATTGTGTTTTGAGTTGTTGTTAACCGTTTTGGTGATAAACAAATATTGACGGTATTGAACATGTTCAATCGTGGGTTATAGAGTGTCATCATTGCACATGTTCAGTATAGGTGTAAGGAATGATATTAACTGAAATGGAGATCTTCATGGGATACACAGAGATTTTCATGGGATACACAGAATCTTTAATTCTAATTTAAACCTTTTAATACCATTTTTACCCCCAACATTAATTAATGTGGGAAAGATTTTTAAGCAAAATTTATATTATATTTTAATAATTTTAATGACAAATGATTGGCTATAAATGGTTTCCCGGTACCCCAGTCTAATATGGTACCCCTTTGATCTTGAATCTATATATATATATATATATATATATGTATATATATATATATATATATATATATATATATATATATATATGTGTGTGTGTGTGTGTATATATATAATGGTTCGATAGATTACCACGAATCACGCAGCGCACCAGAATGTACCACCAAAAGGAAAATTCAGATTTTTTATAAACATGTTTTAACTAACATTATAAAGATGTTATGTAAAATTCTACATACATTCACAACTCATAAATCATTAAAATTGATGTGAATGTACAAAATATATGAATCTTTATATATAAAATAATAAATAAGGGAGAAAAAAATTGTTATATAGACACTCTTTCCATGCATCATATTGTTATTTTTCATAATTTTTTATTTATTGTAATAAAATATAAACATTATGTATCAAGAATATCAATTAAAAATATAATTAAACAAATCTAGACATTATTTAATAAAATATAAACATTATGTATCAAGAATATAAACTGGAGGTACCTCGCTTAAAATCATTTTTTTTAATTTTTTTTTCATAATCATGTTTAAATTAATAATACAAGACTATTTGCAAAAAATCACACAAAAATCTAGACATTATTTAAATCTACATCCATCTATATTATTTATATACTTATCTATATAATTTATTAGAAAAATATTGTGTGTTTATAAATTTATTAAAATATAATAGGATAAAAACTATTCATACAAATAATGTTAACTATTTAAAAAGTAAATATAAAATAATACTAAAAATTTTGTTTATTATAATAAAATATATATAAATATTATGTTTTATATAAAATAAAATTTTCTTGTCGATTAAATATATATATAAATTTAGAAATAAAAACTTAAAAGAATTTTAAAAAATTAACTAATAATCATTTATATTTAAAGAGATAGATAAATAATATCTATAACAAACAACAAAATTATTCTTGTATTTTTTATAATAATTAATTTTTATATGTTTAATTTTTATTTTTTTACATATATTTTATGTTAATAATTATTTATTAAAATATATCAATGTTACTCGGAAGTTCATAAACTAGTCTATATGTGGGTGTGTGTATACATGTTTTTCAAAAAAATTGTTTTAATTAACATTTTACAGATGATATATAAATTTCATGTACATTCACAAATTCAAACAACAATTTCGCACATCCTCAATCTCTTTCTCCCTCTCTCTTTTTTTCTCTCGGCGTACCTCCATAGACCAACAGTTTCAGTCAATGATGCATCGACATTCGAAGTTGAAAAAGTCACACATAGACGACGAAGATGAACAACACAATGATGACGAACACGCAGGTGATGAAGATGATGAACGAAGATTAGCATCATCGATTTGAAGAAGATGAACGAAGATGTGCATCTCGTCAACGGGTATATTAATATTGATGTTTAAATTTGAAGATGATGCATGACCGAAAACGTTAGAATACGAATGAACATGATGATGATTAGTTTTAATTCTAGATGAACATGAAGGTGAATGATGATGCATGGTTGAAAATGTTTGACGATGAACAGAATGATTCACGCATGATTTAGTGTCGAATCCATATGAAAATTTATGAATATGAACGAAGATGCATCGTTTTTTAAATTGTATAAATTTTGTTAAATTTAGAATTGTATTAATTATTTAGCATTTTTTATTTATTTGCATGATGGAATATTCAATTAATAATAATTTTAAATTGATTTGATTAATTATATTTTTTTCCTCAAACTACTATCAAGGCATCAATGAATACAATACGTTGCACAACCAGATGCATGAGATATAAACGTATAGTGCATATGGTTTCCTGATATTTATTGATGCATATGGTTTTCCATTGAACATACTAGGGATGGCACCCGCGGGCGGCGGGCACGGATACACATCACCCGTCACCCGTGCCCGCGGGTATTTCAATACCCGCCACCCGCCAAAAACCCGCCAACGGGTATATTTTCTCGCCCATGCCCGCCACCCGCGGATACCCGTGGGCACGGGTAAACCCACGGGTTTCATCTTTTTTTTACAATTATAAACATTTTTTTACCCAACAAAACATAAAGATATTGCAAACACATCCAAATAATAATAATATCAAACATACAAACACAAATACATAATAATAATTAATGTTTCCAAACTCAAAGTAGTTCGCCAACATTATAAGTTTATAACAATGAAACAACATACCAACGTTTTATTATATAAGAATACATCCATTAAACGTTTTATAGCAAACCCAAATACACGTTTACCACTTCCACCATGCTCGCTCACACCTCCGTTACGGTCTGTTTTCAGATAAGAATAATGTTATTAAAAACTTAAATATGATATATTATATATATATTACTTATATACACTAAATTTGTGTTAATTGTACCTCTTCATCATCTTCCTCCATTTCTTCATATTTAGAACCATCAGCATCGTTTATCTTAGAAGATCCAACACCTAAAACATACAAAACTTATTGAAATGGTTGCTACGGCTGGGACTGGTTCACTGGTAGAGGACTAGAGGGAATTAGGGAAATGGGTCATGAGTATTAAAAAAAAATATTATTATTATTATATATATATATATAGGTGGGTTCAATGGAGAACCTCCATGCATCGAAGAACCTTGAAGAACCTCCATGCACCACCACAGATGCATCACAATTCCCCCGTAATGCATCATTATTTCCACATGATGCATCAAATCCCCGCGTGATGCATCGATTTTTACATTATTTCCACGTGATGCATCAAATTCCAGCGTGATGCATCGATTTCTACGTGATGCATTTCAGTTTTTCTAGCGATGCATTGTGGTTCTCCAAAGTTCTTCGATGCATAAGGTTCTCCATAGAACCCACCCCTATATATATATATATATATATATATATATATATATATATATATATATATATATATATATACACACACACACACACATATAATGACTATATTTTGCGGGTTTAACGGGTATATCCGCGGGTGAAGGTGACGGGTTTCACGGGTACGGGTGGCGGGTATACCCGCGGGTGAAATAGTAAACCCGTGCCCGCCCGTCACCCGCCAGCGGGTATGATTTTGTACCCATGCCCATGTCCACGGGTGTGTTTTCACGGGTTTACCCACCCATAACGGGCGGGTATCCACGGGTTTCGGTTTTTTTCTCGCCCATTGCCATCCCTAGAACATACCCTTACATATATGTGTGTGTGTATATAGAAACACACACAAATATACATAGAAAATGATTTAAATGAGAACTAATTTTCGTGTATAACCGATAAACCAATTAAAAAAATTTCATCAATTTTTTATAATTAATTAATTTACAAATTTATTGTAACTTCAAAAAAAATTCTTGACAAATAAAATTTGAATTTTATTATGCATAAACTAATGAGATTTTGTGCACGAAGAATAAAGTTTATGCACAGATGAAATATTGCATCTTATGCATCAAAAAAAAAAACTATTAATATTAATAAATGTTAACATTGATTAGGAATGAAAAAAATTTGATGAAAAATATAGTTTAAAAATGATACTCCTGGTTTCCATTTAATAAATCGGTGTCATAAAACTCTCCCGTGTGTGTGTATCTCGTGAGAAGAAATCTTAATTTGAGAATGGAGAGAAGAAATCTAGTACATCCATTCAATTTTATATCATGTCATGCATCTTACCACGCAGGATATCTTTTCGTACTTTCTTTAAATAACACTTCAATTCAATATTTCGCAAATCAATGATTCAATTTCAATAACACTTCATTACAATTCTCCATCCAAATCCAAGAGGAGTTTTGTATAGACAAAAAAATCTATTAATTAGTAACTCTAGCTATAAGAATCCTCCAAAGAGAAAAAGATGTTATTCCTCCACCTACAAATAGCCTAGATAGACACATAACAAACATCATGGAAGACTTTCGGAACCCATTTATTTTCAGCAACAATGTATACCGTGAACCATGTCCAAAAGCGAGAAGTGGCCAACAGACTAAAACTCTACCAACTAAAATAAGCTGAAAGAATAATAATTCATGAATATAATTGAACATGCTCGTCAATCGCTCTTTCCCGAGACCGAGATCTCCGGTTCCAATTCCCATTTCACGACCCGGTAAATTTATGCATCATAATAATTCATGAATATAATAAAACCTGTTAATTATTATATTATATAAAAATTAATTTAACAAACAAAACAATATTGTATTCTATGTATAAAACTATATATATTCATTAATATTGTATACGCGTTCAGTCAGAATTTCTGAATGAAATCTTAATATTAATGGATGGACATAGCACATTCAATGTATAAGCATAAATTCATTAGAAATTCGTACATGAATCTATTAGATTCATCCATGTATATGGTGTGTGTTTTTGTTATCACATTCTTTAAAAAAAAAAAGGGTTCTCAGCCTTGCGCACACGTATGTGTATAAATATTATGTGTCGAAAAAATCAATCATATTTTCAAAATTTTAGTTTGGTCCCTCATGAATCATCTACAATAAAATTATTTTTAAAGGCAAACTGACATACTCCTACTCCTAAACTACCCATTTGCCCTAAATGAGGACATTAGAACTTACTTCCACTATCTAAATTTCAACTTGCCTCCGACGGGAGTCGAACCCGTGACCTCACACTTACATGTCAGCTCTCATACCAAATGGGCTAAACCCCATTGGTATATAGTGGTTGAAGATTTTAAAGCTAAAGCTAATGACAGACTTCAATTTCCACTATTTGAAAACTTTAGACCATCATGCCATCGTATAATTGTGACGAGCAAAACAATGATCGGGTGATCAAGTTGTGTTATAAAAGCTAGGTCAAGAATGAACAACATATCAATAAGAATGATTAAATGTGATTATTTGTTAATTAACAATCGTTATAAAAGATTCATAAAATTTAAAAAAAAAATTAGAAAAGAAATGATAGATATTTGTGAAGTAGATTCGCATACACCTACCAATGTCTCTTTCTCAAGATTTGAAGCCACAACACATAAATTGGTGGTATTAAATTGAAAACACTACGTCACATTTAACTTTTCAATCAAAATATTATATATCAAAATATGGTAGACATCACTCCTACGTCCCCATCGTACTTATTTTTTTTTTTAAAATTAAAGTATGATCAATTTATACAAAAGTTTACCTCTACCGCAACGATAAATAATGATATTCATGATTTACAATAAGATATAAAATTATTTATAATAATTTGATAAAAATAATTAGAATATAAAGAACGATCGGACATTGCAATAAATTAAAATCAACAAATTATTTTTTTTAAACTAAAAGTCAAAATATATCAAAACTAATAACATTATAGTGAATATTCCATTGCAATAAAGAAAATACATTTAAAAATAATATTTATTATAGCAAACAAATCTCTATAGTAACTATAGATAAATAAAAACATAATCTTTGTGTAAACAAATTCACACTTAAATCATGTTTTTAGGCAGTAAACTATTATAGTGAAGATTTTTCCCCATAAGTATATATGCCTAACAAATTAACTTCATAGTAAGCCCTTCACAACAAAAATAAAAAAATAAATATTATTAAAAGAGTAAAACTGTAGCTTGTCATCTTCACCTCTAATTTGTCACTTGTTATTTTCTCAAATTACAGGTCATTTACTAAAACTACACAAATATCTAATCTAATTAAATCTAAACAAATCCCATTCAATCTAATCTGATTAGTGCCCGTTTAGGCAAGAAAACAGTGTTTTGAAATACCGTCTATGTAATTTTGAAAGTTGAAAGATCATTTTCATAATTTTGAGTAAACTACATAGACATTTTCTCTAATTTACTCAATATTAATTTTTGGTGTTGTAATCATGAACATTTCTTTATTTTGTATACTTGAATCGTTTAAATATTGGTTATTACTTTCTTTATAAATTGCTTTTAAATTAAGAAAAATCATATATTGGACAAGATCTGATAATATTATTACCTTTCAAAAAGTTATATATTTGATGTATTTACAGTTTGTCGGTTTAACCGATAAGTATAATCCACCCACAAACTTTTAACTTATGACTGAAGCTAAACGGAAGAGAAATTTAATTGACTGATTAGTTTGGTTTGGTTTGGTTTTTGGCCGATCTTAACTGTTCCAAACCATCGCATGCTCATTCCTAACCAAATCTGCATCGACGGATGCTGGGAAAGGGAACATTAGTTGAATCCTAAATATGATTTATTATAAGGGAGGAAGAAGAAAATCATTTGCAGGTTGGGTTTGGTTTCCCCGATTGGAGAAGAAGATCCGATCCATAAAGAACAAAACCAGCAAAGAAGGAGACCGCTTATTAAATAATTTATTACCCTTTCTTTTATTTTTAAATTTTTAATTTTATAAGCTTATAAAATTTTACATAATGATTTCCTTTAATTAATATATAAATATATATATATATATATATATATATATATATATATATATATATATATATATATATATATATATATATATATATATATATATATAGGGGTGGGTTCAATGGAAAACCACTATGCACCTGAAAACTGTGGAAACCTACACATACCGTCCGATTTGGTGCATTTCATGAAAAACGCTGTGGCATGATCGTAAATAAGGTGATGCATCACGCAAGATTTTGATGCATCGCGCGGAAAATTTGATGCATCACGCAGAATTTTGATGCATCACGCGGGGAATTTGATGCATTTGGGGTGGTGCAGTGCGGTTTTCACAAGTTTTCAGGTGCATTGTGGTTTTCCATTGAACCTCCCAATATATATATATATATATATATATATATATATATATATATATATATATATATATATATATATATATATGTATGTATATATATTGGGGTTCGATTAAGAACTTTTGTGCATCGAGGCATCATTGGGAACTTTTATGCATTAGACTATCGACCAAGGGTGCACAAAGGGCATTTAGGGAATATTAAATGTATGGAAATTATTTTTGAATTTAAATGTTTTTAAGATTATTAATAGCTAAATTTGGTATGAAAATCATCATTAACTTCTTTCCTAAAACCACTCACTCTTTCTCTCTATCTCTCTATCTCTCCTCTCTCTTAGCCCCCTCTTGATTTTGGAAGAGATGAACGATATGCATGATTTATGTTTGTATTTTGATGTATTTTGATTTTGGAAGAGAGAACGATATGCATGATTTATTTTTGGAAGAGCTAAACGATATGCATGTATTTTGATGTATGTTGAATTTGTATTACTTTTGTTAATTTTGGAAGTGTAATAATTAAATAAGGATTGCATAATTCCTCTTTTACCCCTCCGCGAATTTCATTATGTGCACTTGATGCATAAAACTTTCTATTTAATTACCCTTTTGCCATTTGATCTAACTCACACATTCTTTTCATCCAAGGGCCAGTGGAGGTTCTTTTGTGCCTCGATGCACAAAAGTTCTCAATGGAATCTCCATATATATATATATATATATATATATATATATATATATATATATATATATATATATATATATATATATACACACACACGGGTGGGTTCAATTGAAAACCACTATGCACGTGAAAACTATGGAAACCTATGCATACCGTCCGATTTGATGCATTTCATGAAAAACGCGGTGGCATGATCGTAAATAAGGTGATGCATAACGCGGGATTTTGATGCATCACGCGGGAAATTTGATGCATCACGCGGGGAATTTGATGCATTTGTGGTGGTGCAGTGCGGTTTTCACAAGTTTTCAAGTGCATTGTGGTTTTATATTGAACCCCCTATATATATATATATATATATATATATATATATATGGGTTGGTTCAATGGAAAACCTATATGCATCGGAAAACCCGGGAACCACTTTATAGCCATTGGATCAGGTGATGTATCACACGTGAATCTGATGCATCACGCGGAAATTTGGTGCATCACGCGGGAATTGTGATGCATTTGTGATGGTGCATGGAGGTTTTCCAAAGTTTTCCGATGCATGTTGGTTTTCCATTGAACCCCCTCTATATATATATATTAGTTTAAACTATTCAAAAAATATCGTCAACACCTTGAAAATGATGTAAATATTCAAAATTATTTACATTGAGATAAAACATGCATATGATAATAGTATGGGTATTAATATATAATAATGCAATTATATTAAACGATAGATATGATTAATAATATAATTAGTGCTATCATAAGTAAGATTTTGGTGAATCATATCTTATTGTTTTGTTCATGATTCACATTTTCGAGTCTATAGAAATTGGTGACTATTCATTTCATAACTTTTTTACTATTTTTAGCTTGTGATATCCTATTATATTTAATTTCATGTCAATACATTATTATATAGCTTGAAATATATTTTACACACATTCCATTAAACTTAATTATATTATATTTAATATACAAAGTTAAACATTATATTTCATGTTGGAATTTACTTTTTGGCGAAATTCCGGTGGTCACTGGTGACTTATCAACCATGGACTGTGAGATTTCATCGATTGGGGGCTTTTTTATACGATGAAAATTGGTTAGGGTGTCTAATCACAAAAACGGTTCAACTAAGAGGCTTTTCACAAATATTCCATTTTTAACACCCTTATAATTTAGTTACCTTTTGTCCTTATAACATAATTTTGTGATCATATAATATACAAATAGAAATTACTTTACATAAATTTAATAACCACTAATAGATAATTTCAAAATAAATTAAATTAGCATAGATATATTAACTTTTGTGTCATTAAGTTCTTCAAATAAATTAAAAAAAAAAAAAACAAAACTGATGAATAGAATATAGAATTTGGAAGAAAACACAACTCATATTAGCTGAATAGGTGTGCAAAAAGACAAGTAATTTGCATCTACCCTTTAGTCCTTTACCAATAATTGTTTGATACTTGAGCCTATCCTATTTCTGGAAACTAATTTCCCACTTAGATTATAGTTATCCTTCTACATTTCTAGAAATTTTGACTTCCAATTTGGTTTTTATGGTCAACTTGGCTTTAATTTAGGTTAAAAGGTTTGGTGATATTTATACGGATCAACATTCAATCGGTCCAAACTGATGAAATTAAACTAAACTAGACCACAATGATTGTGTACGATTTGATCTTCGGTTATCAATAATAACAATTTATTTATAAAGGTTTGTTTTTTTAATTAAAATTCGGATGATCTTAACATTCTAACGTCAGTACAAAACATCTTTAATATCGTTCAACGTCAATATTTATCTAATTATTCAAATAAAAAGTAATTTTGTATTATAAAGTGTCAAATTGTTGCATTTTAAGTAACACAACAATTTTAATTTTTTTATAATACATCTCTATTCTGTTAAATATGTAAAATTAAAAATTGATTGTCAAAATAAAAACAAGTTAAATATGTAAAATTAGATATTATTGTCTAAAATGTAACTGAATGTTCGATATTATTAAATAAATTTTGAAAAAAAATTATATTGGTATGATAATAACCTCTTCTCAAACATTATCTCGTATTTTTTATAGTTAGATTAAGAAAATGAAGAAGAACCAAAAGTGCGTTTAGGCAACTGGGCCAACCAAACCCAACCCGGTTCATATAATAATGTTTGACCCGTTTTCCTACTCTCTTGCCCATTCTATTTTTCACATCAATAAGGTGCGTTCTTAGGTTTCAAAAAAAAAAATAGAGTTAATGGGGCCAAAGAGCAATGTTTTTTAGTTTATACACATTTATGTCGTGTATTTTTTTTATAAACATTAGTAGAAATGATTCAACTGAATAGTTAGGTTATCTGAAAACTGGTACCAACCGCTTACTAAGCTTACATTCATAATATTATTTTATGACATGGAATTGAAAATGGCAACTCAACATTACTAGTTTTGTAGATGAAGTGAAAGCCCAGTGGAAGGGTGGCCATAATTTGAGCCCGTAAAGCATCCTATACAATTTGGGCTTTACATCTTAACTGTTGAATAGATCCGACCATGTTCATGGAATGTGAAAACAAATCCTGAGGTATCAGAGGTACACAAAAATTTCGAATATTTGATTTTGATCTGAAAGGGTGAAACCAGAATTTTTTATCCGGATCGGTTTTAACCGAACCGGTTATGTGTTTATTTGGCCAACCGGATTTTTTATCGGATAAAATCCGAAAAAAAAAAATCTGAATTATAATTATATACTTGTAATTATAATTAGTGGTTTTAAACTTTTTATATATTTATAATCAAATATAATATAAAAAATATATATGATTGGAGTAAAATATATGTGTTAACTTAATCTAAAATTATATATTTGTAATTATAATTATAAAAAAGATGATGTGTTTGGTATAAATATAAATTTACAATTTATTATTATATTTGTTTAATAGATTTGTTAAGCCCAAAAAAAATAAGAAACCTAGCCCAAAAAAGAAAAAGAAAGCAAGCTCAAAAGAAAAAAACCAAAAAATAAATTAAAAAATCAAATATTTTAAACCGGTTTTAGAAAATCCGGTTTTTTTCTATCCAGAACCGGTTACATAAGTTAAAAAAGTCCGGGTCAAAAACTGGTCGGGATCCGATCCGGTTTTTAAAAAACTGCTTTTTTTTTTTTTGCCAAAAAAGGGGACCGATTTAAAACCGATCCGGTTACAATCCGAAAAATGTGCACCTCTAGGTATTTATATAACGAGGTAGGGCTCGTGCTTTGCGACATTATGGAAAATTATGTGCTTTGAGAAGTAATTAATGTAAACCGAAATACGAAAAGCAATATGTTACATACATATTATGAGAAAAGTTACGACATGATTGAAATCATAACAAAAATTGCGCAATTCATATGCATTATAAAATAGCATATTCAATATGCAACTCGTAGTGGATGTGTTACGATTACACGGTATACATATCATGTCAAAACACTGGGTTGTTCCTGAAAATTTCATGTCCAGGACATGATGGAAGAATATTTTTTTTTAAAATTTAAATATTACGACATGCTATTTTGTAAAGGGGTTTGGTCACTTTTTATGTTGTGTGAATATAAAATTAGACAAAATTATTCGATTGAGAGTTAAAACAAAATTCTCGTTTTTTTAGCACAACGTGTGTATTTTGACATTAATATCCTTCTGTCTATTGTCATATTTTCTGATATCATTGTTTCCATCGTCTAATATTATAAGATTTGTCATTGATGATGATGATATGAATAAAGCCGTAAACGAAATGTTCGGCGAGAAGTTCGTTTATATTTTTCATTTATTTGACGAACGACAGAACGAACATGAACACAAGAAACTTATGTTCGTTAAATGAACAAACATGGACCACATGATTCATTCGTTCAATTTATGTTCGTCTAATTGTTCATTGATGTTCATTTGTTTGTATTTGTTTTTAACGCTCATTTATATTCATTTGTTTAATTGTTCATTTATTTTCGTTTGTTAATGTTCATTTAACGATTGTGTACTATTCGATTATGAGTTAAACGAACGAACATAAATGAAGACGAACATGACCAATTCCTTAACGAATGAACATGAAATATTAAGTCTCGTGTTCATTAATGTTTCATGTTTATTCGGTTCATTTACATCCTTAAATATGAATATTGAACAACAAAACAAAACTTAATACATTACTTATTGGACCAAAAAATTCATGCCCTTTGATGGCTTAATGCCTTGGTCGTAGCCTGTGTGGCCCCCCTATAGGGTCGGCCTTGCCAAAACAGTGTTAGTGGTCTTTACATGATGTGATATAAGAAAAGTTGACAATAGTCTTATGATTATGTTGAATAGATCCCAAAAAGAGTGAACGAAGAAGTCTCTTGCAATGATGTTGATTCTAGTTCTCGTAAAAAGACATAACCTTGTATTGTACCACATTAGAGCATGTCATAAACTTTTAATGTTTGTCTTATGTTTTTTGTCATACAGATAGGTTTTGATTTATTACAAGTCTGAAAACATCATCAGATTGCATCTTCTGGTTTTTTTATTAAGCATTTTTTCAAAGAAATCGATATCCCCTCAAACTAAAAAGCCTTACGATGTTGTCTTATCAGGGCCGTCTCTTAGATTTCGGAGGCCCTGTGCAATAACTATAAAAGAGGCTCTACAAACTTAAAATTAATATTAGCATCATCAACATTAGTCTTATTTATAAAAAACTTATCAAGAGCCCCACTTTGAGACTCAACAAACTCTTCAATTTGTTTTTTCTTTTTACGTTTTTCATACCTAGACTTGTGTTTTCTCATCCTAGAAAACATAAAAGTTTATAAAACGATTAGAAAATTGTTGAAAGATTGAAAAGATACAATTGATGATGACTTATTGGGCTTTGGATTTGTGTTGTGACTTATTGGGTTTTGGTTTCACAAACATTACACATAAAATACCCTAAAAAAAAAAAATTTGTGGCCGTTTGGATTTTGGGGCCCTGGGCAGAGGCTCATTTCGCCCTCCCTCATCACCAGGTCTGTGTCTTATCTCAAATCGCGTCATGTTAAGAGATAATGATCTCAGCCTTATAAATGTCTTTTGGTTTCTCTTGTCCACAAATGTAGGATTTCACAATCCTCCCGGGGGGACGTCCTCAACATGCACATCAGTCTAGTGCCCCTGCTATAACACCATTTGTAACAACCTATACCACCTCGAGTCAGGATATTGTTCACTTTGGTCTAGTAATATCTCACTGTATTTGTTTAAGGTAGTGCCACAAAACCCCCAAAAACGCAAATCGGTGGGAAGAGATCATATCACCTTTATAAAAGGTCTATTGCTTTTTCTCTACCACCGATGTTGGATGTTACATCCTTCGACTCCAAATGATTTGCTGAAACTTTTTATCATTTGTTACATGTCAACACATGAATGAACAAAATGTCATTAATGAAGACGTCTCTTGTAATTGTATATCTATACTATATATAATAAGAAAACCACTTGGAGTTTCTGGACCATTGGATGGAAAGAAATCAATGGTCCAGATTAAATGACAACTCGTAATTATTTATGAAATGTCTCTTATACCCTTAATTAAAATCAATAATTATACCTATGCCATTTTCTTAATTCATTTTCCAAATTTACTACATTACCTTAATTACATTAAATTTTGATTTTAATTTTTCATTAATGAATTAATATTTACCTAAAATAAATATGTGTCGTTATTATCCTTAATGATCATAGTTAAATTCAAATGGAAAAATTTGAATTTAAATGTAGAAGTATAGTAAACAAAGTTAAAAATTTTTGTTAATAATTTTGCTAACAAAATTTAAATTTAATTGATAAAACTTCAATTGTGAATATGACAAATTTTGATTGTTGATTTTCAGATATTTCATTTTTATATTTTATCATTTTGAAAATATATACACATTCACATAATTGAAGTTTTTTGTTTCTTACATTGATATTTCACATATTATTAGTTTTTAATAATACAATATAATAATATTTTTTAATTAATATCAATCAACTAAGTATTTTTTTATCTTTAATTTAACTAGCTTTCTATTTTTTTATTTTAATTATATATAAATTGTATAATAATTTATTTAAATATAAAAAAATGTATTTTCTAAATCAAAGCCTATATATTATAATAAAACAAAACAATTCATGTCACATGTCACTTCTACAATACAAGAAAATTTTATTTTTTCCACCTCTTTTTTCAAATTTAACACATTAACTTAATTGCACTAAATTTTGACCTTTTTTTTTCATTAATTAATTAGTAATAAATTAGATTTTGTAACATTTAAAATTAATGTTTACCTAAAATAAATATCTATCATTATTATCCATAGTAATCATAATCAGATCCAAATGTAATAATTTAAATTTGTTGTGGAAATTATTATTATTATTATGTATAATAAAAGAAAATATCAAATGTCACGTGACACCTCTACGTTCACCAAAAAGATAATTACAACTTATAAAAATAAAAGATCAATACAATTTAATATTTTAAAAAAGATAAATATACTCTATTTTTTAATCTGTAAATAATAAAAAATAAACACAATTATTATTTTTGTATGTTTTTATTTTTACTCATATACATTTTATATAAATAAATTTAATAAAAATTATCCACGTAATACGTGGGTTATAAACTAGTTTTAAATAAAATATAAAAGCTGCCTAATGCAAAGTGACCAAACATGAGAAAACATGCATCGATAACCAACATATGTCTATACCAGTCACGTTTGATACTTTTGGTGTCCTAGCCATAGATTTTGTGGAGCACTGGAGCTCCTCAACATAGTCCAACTGGTAATGCATTTTGACGTGGTGACTTTTAGATCTATGAATGTAGTTTTAAATGAGTTAGTTTTGCAATCCAAAAGGGCTAGTGGCCTAGCTAGATGCCCGTTTGCATTCCATTTGTTTTGTAAAAAACTTAAAAATAGTTTTAATAAATCGTTAATTATTCGTAAGAATAAGCTCCTACATTTCTTTGCCAAAAAGTGGGACTGTAATTTTCAATAGTTTACATGAATGATCAATTTCATATATAAGTTGATTCAAAATCCAGTTTTTTTGGGTTCAATATGTGTCTTCGCATTAACTATTCCACGACAGACAATGACAATGTGTAAATTGTTATATGTGGGTTAAATATAAAATATTAGATGATGACATATATTGGATAGAGTTAAAAATTTATTTATGTTTATAGATTTTAAATTGTAATTATCATTTATTTTATGTTACGATTAATAATTTATTGTTTTTGATGAAATGTGATGGCGACACGTGGTAACAAGTGTTTAGTTTTATTATGTATATATACAGATATGACTCGGCATTGACATGTAATACACCCATGGAAGAGAAAAAATAAAGCATGTCATGTGACCTCTAAGTACTAGCTTGGGCTCAAAACATTTTCATAGCTACCCATAATCAAAATCTGCTTGAAGAGTCGAAATACAGACGATCAGATTCGACTATAAGCATTTGAGCTTTTAAATATTTTTTTATCTGCATTCAATGCCATTAATTTTACGGTATTAGAGTTTGAAGTGTTATTTTTAAATTTAGATTATTAATCAATATATTATTTAAATAATATTATGTAATACAAACATAATATTAAATTAAATATAATATATTTGTTAAAACTTATTATAAATGAACAAACATAAACGAACGAACAAAACAATTGTTCATGTTCGTTCATTTAAGTAAACGACCAAAAAATTGTGTTCATGTTCGTTAATTTAATAATTGAACAAACATAAACAACTTCGTGAATAGTTCGTTGAACGTTTGTTTCGTTTACGGCCTATATTTGACTTCAACTCTTTAAAATTTAAATTTTAAATTGAGATTAATTTAAAAATCTATTATTTATAGCCCAAAACTGAAAATCCTATCAATCTATGGGCTCATAGGCCCAAGAGGGAAACTCGTAGGTCACCGCCTCAATCATACGCGTTTTCACGCCATATATTTAGATCGGTAGGCATCTTTTTTTTAGGACAAAGAAAGAAATCGATTTGGGGGCGGCGGTTCGTTGAAGGATAAGGTTGCGACGCTGTTCGATCTTGATCGGTCTTCACCGTCGTTTTCATTGAACCACCATCGTAGTTCATCGGAGTCTGAAGACGTGTTCTGGTAAGAAACATCATCGCCTTTGATTGATTTTCGGCCTCAAAACATATTCCTAATTTGAGGTTCGAAAGAACGAAGGTCGTCACCGATTGACTGTCTAATTCAAAAATCTGATAAATCAATTTGACAGATCTGTGCTATATTCAAATTGATTTCCGTTATTCGATTTCTTTTTGGATCGAAAATATATTGTTGCTTTACGTTAGGGTTTTTTAGGCCTTGTGAATTAGGGTTTTTTATTTCAAATTTGTTGCTGTATCTGTTTTTAAAGGAAAAGCGATTTGAACTTTTGTGGGTTGTATACAAAATACAAGGGGGGTTTTAGGTCTGCTGATAGGTTTTCATCTTTTTATCTCCTTGTTCTGTTATTTGGATTGGATTTTTAGTTGCTGAAAATCCGTTGTTGGTGTTACTAATTATGGCGGCAGGGCGATCCAACAACTTCTCGAGGAAAAGATATTCGAATCATCTCGAGGAGGAAACGCTTTCTTATAAGAATAGATATAATCAGCGAACTTTTGAAAGTGGTTTTGATCATCATAACACCCGACATACAGTTTGTTCAGGTGGCAGAACTTACGATAATAGAAAGAATGGACACGGTGATGAAAGCAGGAAGCGTAGGGAATCATTTCATTATGAGTTGCAGGACAGAAAGCAGGAAGAGGCTGTTACTGAGAATGGATCAGGCGCCACCAAGAAAAGGAAATTCTCACCTATTGTGTGGGATAGAGTCGAGAAGCAGGTGAGGATCTCGTCTAAGAACATAATTCTTTTTACTAATTCTGATCTTATTCAGTCTTCACCTCACAAATCATCTGAAGATTTTGAAAAGCTGCAAGATATTGTTGGAGATGTGAGGATCAAAGGATGTTCAGTTGCTGCTGACAGCGAGCTACAAATTTCTCCTGTCGAGTCTCTTGTGTCAAACGTTTCAGATGGGGTTGGAGGATCAAACTCATTGGCTACAAGTATGCCTGAAGAGCATCAAGATATCAATATTGAAGATGGAGAATGCGCCGGTGAACAAGAGTATGTCGAGGTACCAAAGTTGTCCAAATCGAAGTGGGCTTTTAAAGACTCCCCAAGAATGGCCACAGACATCAGTTATTCAAGTCCTGAAAGTGGGGAGTTCAAACGAGAAGGCTCTGAAGGGATTGAGGAGGTGTCATCTTTGTCCGATGAAGCTGATCATCTTGTAGCACCAACCAGTGAAGATGATCAGTATGAGAATGTTGGTTATAAAGTGGCCAGTACTAGCACGGGTTACATAAGTTCAGAGGGTGATAATGATGAAGCTCCTGTAAGTAGTGGGTTAGGCTTGATGCCGTGTTGTAGAAACGTGTTTGAGTATGAGAGACTTGGGAAAATTAGTGAAGGTACGTATGGTGTTGTTTACAAAGCTAGGGATAAGAAAACCGGGGACATTGTAGCATTGAAGAAGGTGAAGATGGGGAAGGAGAGAGAAGGTTTCCCTGTGACCGCTTTGAGGGAGATTAGCATTCTTCGGACTTTTCAACACCCATCAGTTGTAGAAGTCAAGGAAGTTGTTGTGGATGACTTTGATGGCGTTTATATGGTGATGGAGTACATTGATCATGAGCTCAAAGGATACATGGAGCGAATGAAGCAGCCGTTCAGTCAGAGCGAGGTGAAAAGCCTTATGATGCAACTTTTGGAAGGGTTATCTTATCTCCATGATAACTGGGTGATTCACAGGGATCTGAAGACATCAAACTTGCTCTTGAACAACAACGGCGAGTTGAAGATCTGTGACTTTGGGATGGCAAGGCAGTATGGGAGTCCCATAAAACCATATACTTCCTTGGTGGTTACTCTTTGGTACAGGGCACCCGAAGTTCTTCTGGGGATGAAGAATTATACGACCGCCATTGACATGTGGTCTGTGGGTTGTATAATGGCGGAGCTGTTGTCCAAGAAGCCGCTTTTTGATGGTAACCGGGAACTTGAGCAGATTGACAAGATTTTCAAAACTCTTGGCACACCGAATGATTCGATATGGCCTGGGTATTCCAAACTCCCGGGAGTGAAACCCAACTTTGTGAAGCAGCCGTATAATACTTTGCGTAAAAGATTTCCAGTAGCAACCTTTACCGGGTCTGCAGTTCTTACTGAACTGGGGTTTGATTTGTTGAGCAAGCTTTTGACATATGATCCGAAGAAGAGAATAACTGCTGAAGAAGCTCTAAACCATGGGTGGTTCCGCGAGGCTCCTCTTCCTGCTGAACATGTCAGGATTTGTAGATAAATTTTACCGCTATCTGGCTATGTTGAAAACATATTTGATGATGTTTGTAACATGATATATTTGACTAGTGATGATTTCTACCGTTTTGATTTGTTTTTGCGGCTGAGAAGGTTATCGACTTTTGGTAATTGATGATTTGCTAAACAAACTATACTTACAAATCAATGAATCATAATTAGACAACCATTGCACGTTAGTGTTTGTTATTGTCTGTAAAATTTGGTACTAGTGTGATTTCTATTGCTGATTGAGTGTAGGCAGGTTTCTCTGATGAATGGTATTCAATTGTTGTTTTGGTTGCCATAATCATAATCAAACCCACGTTTGCAAAAGTCTCTTCAGTTCTCCATTGTTATTCATGCTTGTTTGCAAAGAGTCTCTTCAGTTCTCCATTGTTATTCATGCTTTCTGGGGAAGGGAGAGACTCCCATATACAAAATAAGAGCAAGAAAATGAGAAAATAAGTCGATTCATCAAATTGCTTGAAAAAATAGATCTATTTACAATCCTCATCCAATCAATTCCAATTTTAGAAATGAATTATTTAATCAGTGTCTCAGTCCATGGCGTTCATGGGTTTTTAGTTTTACACACCTTCTCAGTCTTAATTCTTCTTCTTCTTCAGTTTGATCTCTACAAACTTGCGATTCACTGATTGAAGCGAAAAGGGAAATTGTGCCGATAAGTGTGTAGGAATCGCGTGCGTGAATTTAAGTGGCCGGTTCTTGGTTTGGACGTTTGCGAAATGGACGGTGAGTGCGATGTGGCTATGACTCAAAATGACTTAGATCATAAATTCTCTCATGTTTTTAGTGAACGTGCTGCAGGAGAAGAGGTTGTTGGGGCATATAGATATTGAATCCAATAATTTATCTATGTTTAATTAATTGTTATCTAATTTTGATATCGATATCTGTTAATCTATGTTGTATTGACTTGGTATACATGTCTTGTGAATTTACTTTCTCATTGGTTTTGTTTTCATTTTACTACTTTTAGGAGAGACCGTTTCTAAATGTTACAAAAGAAAAAAAAAAAAAAAAGACAGTGACATTTTGAGTACAAGGTTGAAACTGTACTTTTCTATTCGTAATTTTATTGGTAATGGATTTCATTGCATATATGGAATGTAGCCATACTTTTTGTTTGATGATCTGATATTGAAATCAAGAGCATTTGGCCTCCAAACTAAACTTAACATCTATTTACAAATTTCTGAGTTCTGATACGCTTCAGATTTGTTTTGTTAGAACTGTATTCGTCAATTTTAAAATGGTATCTAGCATCACTATATCAATTATTTTTCAATCCGTAAAGAATACATGTAGAGATATTTTTACTTTGTTGATATTGTCAGTGTAGATGGTGAGATTGCAGGGTCAAATTCAGTAAAGGGAGGCATTGACCAGCTCGATCTTTATTGTTGGTTTCGGATCTTCCATGCTGTAGGATCTTTGGCTAATTTGATGGTCAAATTCGACATCTCATGTCCTTTTACGTTTTATTACAACGAATTTATGTTTTGTTTCCGTTCTTATAGACAACCATTTTATTATATTCCTTTCTCTCCAATAATAGTTACCTTTGGAGATGAATTTGAAATAAAAAAAAAAACTGAAATATTTTGTGTAGCAGTCCGAACCAAGTGCTAACAAATATACAAAAAATGATTTTCATGAAAACTTGGTAAAACTCAAAGGGATGTGAAATGAAGAACATATGCTCACTAAATTTTGCATTTTGATTTTGATAGTGGCTGACGAGTATGTTGACAACACTCCAAGTTAATGAATGACCTTCAATCTATTGCCGGTATGATTTTCGTTCCTTAATCATTTAGTACTGAAATAACAAAAGAACTCTCTTTAAGTATCCTTTGTTTTTGTTGGTAATGCATATGCAAATATCATTGTAGACTATAAAGTGTTGCATTCAAGAAACAATCAGTTTTCATAGGGATGATCTATTACGATTTAGTAATGATTGTAAGTTTCCGATCCCTTTTCTTCCATTACTTTATTTCTATGACATGATGAATCTTATCTAGATCTATCTGCGTTCTTACTTCATTTGTTGATGACTTTCGATTAACGAGACATAAAAATGTAAAAGTTGTTGCAGAATATGTGTTGTTTGGTTATGTAATTGCATCAAGTAAATGTGGCTCAAATTTGATGCAAAGGTTTAAAATTTATAAATGACAACACTTTTTGATTATCAAGATTGTTTTGATGGAAGGCAGGATGATATGAAGTGTACCAATTCCAGTTTAATAGCTTTTGATAGAAGGTTGGACCTCCGTTTAATAATTCTCTCTTATTAACCTTTTTTGACCCAAAAATGTTTTGGACTTTTGGTCAAAATCTACATACCTTAAACTTGAATTGAACTTTGGTTTTCTGTTGATACAAACTTGATCTTTGTTCAAAAATTTTTAATCCAATTAGTTGTGTTCGGTATGTGTTGTTATTTCGATTGAACCACACTAGTCCCAACCAATTAGCCATCAGTCCTGCATTTCATTGAATTATCATCATGCCACTACGAAAAGTTCACTGAATTTTAGTCTCAAGATACGACTTTGCTAAAGTAAAGAAGATGATTGTAATGGAGATGAAAGGAATAGTTCTTATGGTTTTGAGAGGAAAAAACCCATAGTATTATCAACTAGGCCTCAGCTCCTATGAATTAACTATGTTGAATACGATGTTATTATTCTGTTTTTGTTTTCTTCGGTCAGTTCTACCAACTTTGGCTTGCATCACCTCTTTCCCATTTTATTCAAGTAGTAACTGTATTAAATTTGGATTGCATAGTGTGTTTAAATCACTGTTTATTTGGACTTACCTCATCTCCATATAATGTATATCGTAAACATTTTACCATCAATACTGCTTGGCAATCTGGTTTCTTTAGAATATATGCAAGTATTGAGTCTATGTAGCTACACTGTGACAGGGCGAGCCAGTGAGGTATGATGTTTTTTATGGTTTATAACACCAAACAATTAAAATGTTTTGTTCATGAAATTCGAAATATAGTCTAAAGTGTTAGCATCAAATTCTGTTTACTGACGTTTTTCCTTTGGACTTCATTGGGTCATGGTATGTTTTTCTTTTGTTGCTACAACACCAAACAATAGAACAATATCTTTTTTTTTAAATTTGAAATATAGTCTAAAGTTTTAGCATCAATTTTGCTTAGTGACCTTTTTTCTTTGGAATTTCTTGAGTCATGTAGTACTTTTTTCTTTTGTATAACACCAAACAATTATACAGTTTGTTCTTGAAGATTGAAATGTAGTCAGTTATGACTTCTTTATGATACCTTGAAGCAATTCTAATGGTATTTGTTTTGGATGTGCAGGTACCAACAAATTTGAAGCAACTACTTATAAATAAAACAAGACAATCTCTTTGCATTGCTCTAAGTATGTGTAGGCAAATCATCAAATATGTTAATGGCTGCCTTTCTTATAAGTTTCAGATGGAATTATCTAAAACTGAATTGATCAAGTATGAAGATGCACAATGGATATAGGAAATATATCGTCTTTAGTCTGTAAAACAAATTTATGTTGTGAATCGTTACTTTTTAAAACTAAACCTCTCTTTATGTTGATATGAATTTTTATACAACATTAACATCACCTTATGTATTTGAGTACCTGTAACATGTTCAATGCAATTATATGTGTTTTTTTCTTATTTTGCAGAGCAAGCGATTGCTTATTGGCGGCTGAGGAAATGGCCGGACTATTTCCATAAGCCAATTGACGTTTGTTTTTAATAGTTTTTTACAATGGTTTTGGTAGTAATTTAGGCCGTAGTTTGTTTTCTCTTCTTCAATCATGTAAGGTCAAACATGGATGATTTGAAGTTATAAAGATTGTGACTTGTGAGTCATGCATTTAAGGTTTTATTATGTGTTAGGGCATGTTTGCGGATAGACCTGGCAATTCATGTCGTTTTCACGTGTCAGACACGAATTTGACATGACACGAACACACGAAGGCAATAAGTTTTATCTCAATTTTTAAGATGTATTCGTGTCGTGTTTCTCACAAAGTTGTGTATTCGTGTCTCCAATTGCTAGGTCTATTTGCGGATGCCCAAGAGAGTGGTTAAGGTTATGAACTTATGATGTTATGGCCTATAGTTTAATAGAGAGAAAACGATGTTAACTTGATTCGATGATTTTTATATTTTTCTTATTTGCTAGTCTTATTATTAGCTTGGAATTGCTAAAATTTCATAGGATCCAATTCATTAAATATAAGGGGCGTCGTTTTAGTGTCCTAAGCATTTAAGCAACACATGATTATTACACTAGCATATGTAAACATTTTTGTTTTACAGTTATCGTTCGAACACTGCATTGTTTATCATTTGAAATTAGAGTTCATTACAAATTGCTACATTTGTTTCTTGTGATATTTTACTTTTATGTCAATAGTATATTATTTGGTTTCAAATTGTGGTGATTATCTATTTAAATCTTTTGCAACCGATACCTTACTCGTTAATAAAAATAGTGTCCCGTGCATCCCACGGGTATTACACTAGTTTTAATAGTCCAAACAGGACTAAATGTTATTTAAATTTGAACAAAGAGAACTAAAAGAACAATCACTAGCTTTGTGTTTTCCATGAAACAAGATATCAAAAACTGGTGTTTCATAGTTTAGATGAACCTCCTGATACAGCATGCTTAACCAACTCCCTTCTCAGTATCTTCCCTACTGGTGTTTTCGGAATCGCGTTTATAAATGCAACTTTTCGAATCTTTTTGTATGGCGATACCTGCAAAACATCAATGCCTTAAAAACTGTTGTAGAAAAAACAAAGGCGCGGCAGATAAATGATACAAGATGTCTCTAATTATGTTAATTGTGTTTCGTTTCTTTCCATACGCTAAAAATTCAAAAAGTAGCATGCCTGTTTTGCAATTATCTCCATTACTTGGGCCTCGTTGATATTGCTTCCAGGTTTTCTCACTATATACGCCATGGGAATCTGCCCAGCATCTTCATCCGGGTACCTGATTTCAGGAGTCAGATTCAATTATCCGTCTTGCAAATGACAAATTTTTTTGGCGTATAGCGCACAACTCCAAGGTGCTTGATCAAGTGTCTTATAAGTAGGTCCATTACATGTGTTTAGTACTTACGGAATGACAGCAGCATCTGCAACTTCTGGAATCAATTGAAGGTAGCGCTCCAATTCAGCTGGTGGCACCTGCAATTATTTTCGTTTTTATCATCAGATGGAGGAAACTGCTGGTGAAAATGGCAATTGTAACTGCATAGCTGCTTAGAATCACAAGTGTTTGATTTGATCAATCGACTCTGAAGCAAAACCATCACCTGATAAGCCTTGTATTTGATCAATTCTTTTAGTCGATCAACAATGTAAAGGAAACCATCTGAATCAATATAACAGAGGTCACCAGTCTTTAGCCAGCCCTCAGAGTCCAAGGTTGATGCCGTAGAGTCCTTATCTCCAACATAACCTGCTCCATTCCTCTTGTTAATTTGCCAATCATGGGTGATTAATATATGGACAACTAGAACTTAAGGATCAAATGTAAAGATTTTCGAAGCATAATTCAAAAGTGAGCATAACAAGATTACAAGTCCCATAACCACACTGCCGTTTTTCTTGTCGGTATCTATAATTTATGGGGATATAAACCAAAGGAGCGACCAAGAAACCAAAAGTCACTTTTGCTGAAGAACCTATGGGGACATAGAAAGTAGAAAACAAGTGCTATTCTTTTGCATAAGTGATAAGTGACTGAAAACTGATTGCAGTGCTGATTGATAAGTGACTGGCGCTGATTACTGATTACTGAATTAATAAGTTTGTTTCTTTTGTATGTTACATCTATATATATATATATATATATATATATATATATATATATATATATATATATATATATATATATATATATATATATATATATATATATATATATATATATATACACACACACACACACACACACATCTAAAGACAAAACTTGAACACAAGAATAATACACTTATTAAACTTTTTTAACATATAAACATAAATAAATCTGAATGATCAACTTTGTAAATAAATATAAAATGTATTTCAACTTTCTTTAACATATAAACAAGAAAAATAATCTGAAAAATCAAGAATCTTTAACATATAAACATGTATTTCACTTTTCAGTATATATAAAATATCTAAAACATTAAGGATTTTGACATATAAATATGGATTTCAACTTTTCTTTATCATGGTCACTTGGTCAGAGAGTAGGTGGGGTATAGTCAGATTGGAATTTTTTTATTTTAAATTTCAAAATTATACGTCCAATTTGTTCATAAATAGTCATATATAAATAATTTAATATCACAAGCATAATTTTAGTGTATTTTTTATTAACTTAAATTATTTTTAACAAAAAAAATTATTTATAGTGTATTAATGTAGTAAAATAGTTAGATGAAAACATATAAAAGATAAAAATGTAATAATAATTAGGGGTGTTCAAAATATTCCGAAACTGAAAAACCGATACGAAAAACCGAAAAACCGTACCGATTTTAAGGTTAACCGAACCGAATTTTCTATTATTTTCGGTTTGGTTAACCGAATCGGAAAAAATCTTCGGTTTCGGTTTCGGTGTAGGTTCACGATTTTGGTGACGGACGGTTAACCGAAAAACCGAAATAATTTTAATTTTATATAGTTTAATGTTTATACCTATAAATATTAGCATTTATCTTAACAATAATATAAACTTTTAGTTCATCTACTAGTCCACATTAATTTTTAAATCCAAAACAACAAAAAAACAACACTAGAACGACTAATTTAGGAAATATTATAAATTTTATTTTTGTTTCTATTAAATTATGAAAGACATTGTTCAATCGTTTAAAGATATTTTATAGATAATTTGTAGTCTTATTCATCGCATTCACTATCTTGGACTTTTGAAGTTTTTAGAAACTAAATATTGGGGTTTTTTTAATTAAAAAAATAATTTATTAAATAAAAAATGGTTAATTGGTTAACCGAATAACCGAACCGAAAACCCGGTTAACCGGTTTTTTCGGTTTAGGTTTAGGTTCACGAAATCATCGAATCGATATCTCCGGTTAACCATCCGAAATGCCCTTTCGGTTTCGGTTAACCATCCATCAACACCCCTAATAATAATTTATCAAATGAAACATAAGATAAATATTTTTTTAATAATTAAATTGAATATATAAAAGAAACGTAAAATAAATTAATTAAATATTCTAATGGGGATAATTTTTTAAAAATAAAGAATAAATATATTTTATAAAATAAATATATCTTGAAAATTAAAATGTATAAATAATTTTATAATTAAGGAGAGAGATAGAGATAGAGAGGAGAGTTGTTTCTAGATTTAGAACAACTGACAGTAAGTGGGTAAAATATGCTGATTGAGTATGTGATGATAAGTGATGATTTACCCACTTAAGACTTATGGAAAAGGCACTTATTAGTCAAAATCACTTATTGAATAAGTGAAATGACTAAATCAACACTTATTATAGGAAATAGGACACCCGTAAGTTAGAATCTTCAGGAGGCATTATGTGGGGGTCTATTTGTTTACATAATCTTCAATTTTTTTATCAACAGATTTTTTTTGTTTGTATATAATGTAGGTGGGTCACTTATTTCGTGTAAAATCATCCCTATGGCCCCCATCTAGGAGAAGCACAAAAGGTTGAAATTTTAGGTGTATCATACACAAATCATGTTCTTCAACTATAAAGAAGTTCCCCAAAAACAAGTATGCTGTATTAAGGATAAAAAAAGGTAATAGTTAATATACATTTTAATTTGTACAGAATTCTAAAACATGTATCTGTTTCAAGATAAATGAACCATTTAAACCATTTGCAAGGATGACTACGATTCTCTGTTATGTTCTCATAATTTGTCCAAAAGAGCTTGTTTTCATGAAAAAACAATCAACTTTTTTATCATTTAAAGATCAATCCACAATGAGAGCCAACTACAAGGGTAACTTTTAGAAAGTATTAAGTGGAAGATGCATCACCTTTCATGACCATGGGCCCTCTAAGCCACAGTTCTCCTTGTTGCATGGGAGATAAAGCCTCACCAGTTTCTGGATCAACTATCTTGGCCTCTATATTACAGGATAAACGACCTGCAGATCCATGACGTGTACACTCGTCTGGATTTATCATTCCTGTAATCCCTCCCGCAGTCTCAGTCATACCATATCCCTTTATTGTATAAACACACAAATAGAATCAGCATTCATAAATATTCACCGAAGTTTGAACAACTCAATTCTCAAAGTAAGCTTGATCAAGCATGTCTTTCGGTAACTGCAAGATCCTATATTAAAGCTTTTACTAAGCATAAGTAAAAAAGAACCAAAGAAAGAATGAAAGATCCTTATGATGTAATCAAGAGCATAAAGCCATATCCACTCATAGTATGCAGATGAAGATTCAAAGTAATACGATAATCATGTTGAAGACAACGTCAACGAATAATCAAGAAAAGATACCCAATCAATGTAAACTCTAAAAGTCAATAGTGAACCCGAATCTCACAAATGAGTATTACCCAGTAAATTGCTAGGGCTGGCAACAACAGTAAGCAACAAAAGTTTCACCAATCACCATTCTTATGGAGCCCGGCCAGATCTTCTAAATTACACATCAACTTTCACTTTCAGTCTTTTTGTTAAATTTGTTTCGAAAAAGGAAGGCAATCACCACCACTAATTGTCGATATTAAATCATGCATGGGTCTGCTTTATACACAAGGATTGCATAATCAAGGCTTATCATGATTCTAATCCTTCTGATGTTATACATCCCTTTCACAAATTGAGTTTTTTTAGGCACCCCTTTTTGTTTGGAAGTCTCTATACAGTACTATGTAATTATTCAAACAATAAATACTTTGTTCTACAAAAGGTTAATTTCTTTTATGCTGTTTGTATCTTTGAATCCACCTACTCTCAATTTCTTATGACTTAAACTCTTTCACTTTTCAATCTTCATCAAAATAATTATACATGGTTAGGTGTAGTAATAATAAATATTTCATACAATACTTTTCAAGTCATTAAACAAGTAGAGACGACATTTCCGGCACTCAAGACTCGGACTATTCAAGACAATTGATAAAAATGATATTTTTAAGTTATATATCTATGTAACACATCACATAAAAATATAAAAACTCATGATGACTGAAAACGTTGTATAACACGTATAAAAAATTATATTTTATTGTGATCAAACGGACGTAACGAGGAGTTCAGGCCACACAAGGCACGGAATTTGTTAATGGGATAATTGTATAAAATTTGATTAAGGCTGATTCCTATTTCAGGTCAGTATTTTATTGTATAATGTTAACAAAGAGAGATAAAGCAAGTCACCTTCATAGAAAAGTGTAACTAAAAAAATTGTTTAAAAATAATACTTTTTAGAATTTCAAAATTAGTTATTCTATAATTTTTAAAAAACCAACACTGTTTTCCGTTTTTTGCGTTTTTTTCCCATATTATTTTATAAAAGTCATCGGGTTAAAATTTTACCTAGAACAAAAAGTAGCTATATTTATGTCATCTTGTTCCTTTGTTAATATAATAAAAGAGCGTGTTAAATACACACTCTCCAGGTAATGGTGCGAGACCCACTTTAGTATTTTTTTTTTAAATAGGGCTAATTGCTAAAAATAGTAAAAACTTTATGTTTTTTTAGCATTTATAACAACACTATTTATTTTTTATCATTAATAACATCAATTTTTATATTTTCTATCATTTATAGCAAAATTTGAAAAAGTTGTTGCTATAAGTGATAAAAAAAAATACAAAAGTCAATGTCATTTATGATTTAAAATATAAAAGTTGATGCTATTAAATATAAAAATACAAAAGTTGATATTATTAATGATAAAAAATAAATAATGTTGATATAAATGATAATAAATTATTACTATTTTTAGCAAATGACCCTTTTAAAATAATACATTACCAATTTTGTTACAAAAAGATTTTTCCTACTTTTTAAATATTACGTTCCTGCTTGCCTTACAAAAATATTTGATACCAAATTCTTTTTGTATCTTTTGAATATTACATTACAACTTACGTTACAAAAAACATTCATACGTTGCCAAAAAAACTTTTGGAGGTGTGTCATTAGCAACGGAGGTGTGTAATTAAGATGCTTCTAATAAAATATGGGGTATGGTAATGGTCGTATCAAACATGCATTGTGTAATTTGTGTGGAGGAGAGCACTTTATGCCCAGACGAAAAACAGATTACTTTCTTGAGACAATGACTTTATTAATAATAAATAGTGAGTTAAATATTTAAAAATAGTAAATGGCTAATTAAATAATAAGCAGACGCGCTACATACTCGCGTGCGAGGCAAATACCTGAACCATCTCGATACCGGGAAACCTCGCCGCGAAGCTCTTCGCCGCCTCTTTTCCGAGAGGAGCGCCACCGCAACCGATCAAACGAAGTGAGCTGAGGTCGTATTTCAGAACGAGGTCGAATTTTGACATCGCAACCACCAGCGGCGGTGAGACCGGCATGTACGTCACTTTATACTTCTCCACCGCTTTCAACATGTTCTCGAAATCAAATTTCTCCATGAATACCAATGTCTCACCGAACGATGCCGCCCTGATCATCATAAAAAATCCAAAAACGTGAAATAAAGGCAGAGGAAACAACGATACATGGTGAGGTTCAGGCTGAGAGGCATTCTCGCCTCTATCGAATTTGTTTTGGTGCGAGCTGGATATTATGGCCATGAAATTCCCGTGAGTTAACTCGACTCCTTTTATTCGTCCGGTTGTGCCGGAGGAGTAAAGAATCGCCGCCGTATCGGACTGTTTCACCTGGGGAAAACGGAAACTAGAGCGAGGAGTTTGTAAGAAGGAAAGGAACTGAGGAGAATCGATGATGATAGTGCCTAAGGGAAATGAGGATGGGAGTTTAGAAGCGACGGAGGAGGCGGCGAACGCGATGACGGGATTAGTCAGGCGAATAAGGTCGGTTAACTCGGATGCGGTTGAAAGAGGATTCACGGGGGAGACGGTGACGCCGAGTGATAGAAGAGAGAAATAGATAACAGGAATGTTAATGGAGGTGGGAGATAAGATCAGGGCGACTTGGTTTTTGGCAAGGGAAGGAAAATTGGTTATGAGGGCGGCAGAGAGTGACTGGAATTGACGGATGAAGTCGGCGTAGGTGAGACGGTGGCCGGTGGTGGAGTCGATGAGGAATTGAGTGGTGGAGGGTGAAAATGCGGGATCGGAGTGGAGGAAGGAGAGGGAATAGTCGGCGATTGAGACGGGCTGTGACGTCGGAGGGAGAGGTGCCGGTGACCGGAGGCTGTGAAAGACCCTGGTGTTAGAACAAAACCCATTTTTGGGATTCACATCCGCCATGGAAAAAGAAGCGAGGGAGTGAGTGAGATTGCAAAGCAAAAGGGTGGAGAAGAGTCGAAAACCAGAATCGATTTATAGAATTCCAACCCCTTCTACCACTTTCTGTATTTCCATTTACAGCTGAACATGCAAAACCGGTTCGGACTTCGGACTGGTCTCTCCCGAATTCAAGACTGGAATCATCTTATAAAAGATGATTGGTCTGAAGAAAAGTTGGCCCACTCAGACTTTTTTTTAAATTATTTTTTATAGATCGAGAATTTACCCAGAATCGTTTTCATCTTTACAAAATCGTGATCGTAGGATCGGATTAGGATCGTAGGATCCTACTACAAATCATTAGTTAAAAAAAAATTCCTAGGTACTATAATTTATAATTTAATAGCGTAAACTAATTATATAACACTTCAAAGGAATATTTATACATTAAATTGGAAAACAACATGCTTTCATGTTTCAAATATTTACCGAATGTAAAAAAAGTCAACCAATATTACGATCCTACGATTCAAGCCATTATCGTACCAAGTAAATGGTTTGATCTAAGATAAATGTAGGATCCGATCAGTAAACAATGCTACAATTTTATGTATCATCTAACGATCTTGAAAATGCCTAATGAGAAAACCGGGTAAAAGGGACTGAACCGGATAGAAGGTGGGATGGGATCGGTAACCGATCCTACGATCTCGCTTACAATCCTGCTAAGTAATGATCCCATACCGCTCCTGGTCGAAAACAAAATGTAGGATCGTAGGATCGGCCGATTCTACGATCTTAATCGCGATCTTGATAACCATATTATCAACTGTAATCATTTTCTTTCTGTGTTTTATTATTATATTTATAATTATTATTGATAGATGATCTCAAATTTATTTTATATTAATTCTAATCATTCTAATTTTGTATACAATGACACATATATAAATAAACATACACCTTCTTTTGCTTATAAATTTTGAAAATTTTTTATTCGTTTCCAATCTATCTATCTATATATATTATAATAAAGCAAAACAATTCATGTCACGTGTCGCTTCTACAACGCACGAAAATTTTATTTTGCCGCCTCTTTTTCATAATTAATACATTAACTTAGTTACATTAAATTTTAATATTAATATTAACTTTTTTCCATTAATGAATTAGTATTAAATTAGATATCACAGTATATTAAATTAATTGCCTAAAATAAATATGTATCATTATTATCCTTAATGATCATAGTTAAATTCAAATATAAAAATTTGGATTTAAATGTAGAAGCGTGGTAAATAAAGTATAACTTTGTGTTAATTATTTTGTTAACAAAATTTAAAATTTAACATAGATAACAAAAGTTAAGAATAACATGATAAAACTTTAATTGTGAATATGATCAATTTTGATTATTGATTTTCAGAGATTCCATTTTTATATATTATCATTGTCAAAATACATATACACATTCACGTGATAAAACTTTTTGTTTCTTTCATTGATATTTTATATTTGAAGTTAATAAAAATTAAAAAGTAAACATTATTTTACAAGCACATATTATCTGTTTTTAATGATATAATAATATTTTTTATGTAATATGAATCAGTTAAGTACTTTCTATTCTTAATTTAACTAGCTTTCAATTTTTTATTTTAATTATAATAAATTTTATAATAATGTATTAAAATATAAAAAAAAATTGTATTTTCTAAACCAACTCATGTAATACATGGGCTTCAAACCTAATGAATTATAAACTAAATTATTTACTACACTTACAAGTTTTTATTTATATTAACGATTTCTTTTATAAGTTTATTTGTATTTATGAATTTCCTTTTTCAAATCACGAATTTCTGTTATAAGTTTTATTTATATTTATCATTTTTAAACATTATAATATCATATATACCCAATTTAAAATTTTTTTTGTATGTATCATTCTTAAATCTCGTAATATCATATATATCCAGTTTAAAATTTAAATATAATATATATATCTTTTCAAACATTTAAATACATCAAACATATCCAAATTATTAATTTAATTATTTTATGACTTTAAAGCTAATGATAAATATCAATTATTAACTAATTAATGAACAATATACATCTTTTTATTTGCCAATAACAAGTAAAATTTATAGTATGATATTTACCTAAGAATGAGAATCATTTAAGCACCATTTAATAATAAGCACCGTGAGTACTAATAAAAATTTGACAAATTAACATCAATTAAAATCTTTGCATGTTACAGATAATTTATTTACTTAGTTTGAATGTGATCAATCTAATGAATCTTTTGTATATTAAAGCTTATGAATGCAATGAACCTGATTAAGCTTGTATATATAAAAATATGAAAATACAATGAATCTAATGAATATTATGTATATTGAAGTCTAATGCAACAAACCAACTGAAAATTTATTTCTATTTGTTCAAAGCTTGTATATATAAATAATTGTATATATAAAGCTTTATTTTAGTTGGTGTTCACTAGTGCTTAATTATAAATTTTTTTTTGAACAGCAGATGTTAGTGGTCAGTTGTTAGCACTAATGTTAGACACCTTGAGGGTGAGGACCAAACCCCACACCTCCACCGAAGGAGAAACGCCTTTGGTGAGGATCGAACCCGAGACCTCAACCAAGGGAATCCCTCCCACCTTTGGTGGTGGCCACTTGATCCAAGTCAAGTGATGCTCATAAGATCCTCATCCATTTACCTAACTACAAAGGATATGGCTCCTGTTTAATTGTTACATTAATGCACTTCCTGTGAGAAAACCATGTAAACGATTTTTAATAATATAAAACTTTTAGAAAATAAATCCAACAAAACTGAATGACAAAAAAGGAGGTATATTTACGTGTGTGTATATATATGGGGAGCTTCAATGGAAAACCATCATGCACCTGAAAACTTGTGAAAACCGCACTGCACCACCACAAATGCATCAAATTCCCCGCGCGATGCATCAAAATCTCGCGTGATGCATCAAATTTCCCGCTCGATGCATCAAAATCCCACGTGATGCATCATCTTATTTACGATCATGCCACCGCGTTTTTCATGAAATGCACCAAATCGGACGGTATGCGTAGGTTTCCATAGTTTTCAGGTGCATAGTGGTTCTCCATTGAACCCACCCCTATATATATATATATATATATATATATATATATATATATATATATATATATATATATATATATATATATATATATATATATATATATATATATATATATATATAGGGAGTGGATCAAATGAGGACCGCGCTTAAAATGAGGATGGTAAGAACCAATAAGAAATCGCCACATAAGCAAGATTCTTCTCTCTCCTTGAAGGGCATTATGGACAATTAATTAATTATTATATATGGTAACTTGATTAAGTTTATTATTTAAAAAAAAAAAAGAATCTCTACAAATCTATTCAAAATCTTGGTCAACATAAACCTAATCCACCACTATTTGAAAATTTTGTCATATCTCCAACCATTATCGACCACTCCAACATATATGTGGAAAATTTTTTCAAATCCCTTCAAATCTCGGTCAACATAACAGTATCTATTTCGATCACCCAAATTGAGTATATCTTTTTCTTATTATTTTGTAAGTTTTTCAACACAATCTCAATAAAAAATTAAAAAAACGTATTTTTATTAAATTAGTTGTTTTTATTTATAAATATCATAACTTGTTTCGTTTATCAAGATTTCGCAATTGAATATACTCGAGTATTACAAATAACTTGAACAATCATGGATGAAGATGAACGTAAGTAATTTTTTTTCCACGTTTCAAATCTTTTATTTGTTATAGAAATAAATGAGATGATTTGTTGTTTTACATGTACACCTACTATTTACAATGTGCATCATCCAATATGTCGTTAACCATGAATGATTCACAATTTTTCTTGGTGAACAATCATTGTGAACCACGGTGAACCACCTTCGACTCTAAAAAAACTCTCGCCGTGAACCAACACCTTGGACTCCAAAACTCCCGTTCAACCACTCCACAATGCACTCTCTAAACGTATACGCTCCTACACACCGTGAACCGTCATGAACCGTATTCTACAACTAGCAAAACCCCTCTGCCTTCTACTCGCTATCTACCATGAACCACACCCACCTACTCCATGCATGTCCCCGTGAACCACAACCACAACTACCAAAACCCCTTTCACCGTCGTCCGTCGCCTGAAAACCTTCATTCACCAACCTGCCGCTGTGACTCGCAAACCACCAACGCCGCGTGAACCGTAAGCCAACAATGTCGCTGTGAATCGCCACCCACCAGAGCCTACGTGAACCACCAGTGCCGCCGTGAACCGTAAACCCACCAGCGCCGCCGTGAATCGCAAACCCTCTTGCGCCGCCGTGAATCGCCTCCCAAACCCACACAACAGTTTGCCGCCGTGAATCGCCTCTCAAACCACAAAATCGTGAATATAACTAATTAGCTAATTAATAGGATATATTTGCCTAAATTAGAATGGTGCACAAATTACCATATTACCCTCTACATGTTTTAAAAGGGTTTTAAAGTCTAATTAATTACAATTTTGCCACCTTGAATTCTATTGGTTGATTCACAAAATCTAGCGATTTCATTGGTTCTTACCGTCCTCATTTTAAGCATGGTCCTCATTTTATCCTTACCCTATATATATATATAGGGTCGAGATCCATGGAAAACTATATTAGACAGGAAAACTGGAAAACCATATCAAATGCACATGTTCATTATGATAAAATGTTAAATTTCATGTAAAATTTCATGTAAAATTATAATACACATATGTTCAAAATTGCATTATGATTAACTAATTCATATCATCTACATGTTCGTTAAGACAAAATGTTTAATTTCATGCAAAAATGTGTAATATACACATGTTCGTGCATATTGCACATTTGAACATGTACATATTGTTATTTTGCATGAAATGGAACATTTTATCCTAATGAACATGTAAATTATGTGAACTAGTCAATAATAATGCACATTTGAACATATGTATTGTAGGTCCCGAGAGGTTCCCAAAGTATATAGCTTTAAGCTGTAGAGGGGGGGTGAATACAGCTATTTAAAAACTACACACTATTTTCTCAATGTTTGTATGTATTATCAACAATTTGTTAATTACAAACAAGCGTGAATGCGGAATAGTTCAAGCTGAGATGACAGATACAACAGTATGTTCACTAGTCTAAGACAAACTCAAACTAGTATACAATGAATACACTCACTAAGAAGCACTCACTGTGTTTACAAGACTTAAGAGAACAGCTTATGTAAAACAGCTTAGACACACAGATACTGATTTACATAGAAGGCTTGCATGCATGAAAATCACACTTGCACGTTCACTCTTGGTTTCAGCACTTAGCTTTCTTCACTCTTCTTTCTGTCCTTAGAAGCTTCCTTTTATACCCACTCAGAGGATCTAAGAGAAACATCTTCATTGGGCGAAATGAAAAAGGAGAAGTCTTGTTGAAAAGACAACATAACCTTTTCTGCACTTTTCTGAAAAGCAGACTTGACTTCACATGTGCAGAACTTTTGTCTTTTTACTTTGTCTACTGTTGCATTGCCTTTAACTAATTTAGGAATGTCAACTTTGCGTCTTTCTTCCTTGTAAAGGCTTATTTTGATATAAGAAAAAGGTCTGTCACCCTTTTTCAAATAACCTTTTGTCTTCATGTTACAGAACAGCGTGGGCAGGCTGAGCAGTTCTGTTTTCCACTTTGTCTTCGACTTTGTAAACTGATCTTGTAGTAAAAAACAATACATGATGACTTGGAAACATATTCCATAAAGTGTTTAGCCTGTTCACAAAGAACAGGTTCTGTTCACAAAGAACAGAACACTTTTAAAAATGCCCAAGCTGCTCAACAGTGTAGAGCAGCGTAGACAGTTTATGTCCAGCCTGTTCAGCAGACAGAGCAACTTGGACAAACTGTCTTAGTTGCAACACATGCAACATATAGAACAGCTTTGGACTGATATTGCAAATCACTTTTTAGGAATTATTAAGGCATAAACAGGCCTTAACTTTTACCCATCAAGTGCATCAACAGGTTTGATTATAAATCTCCCCCTCAGATGTAGAACAGGTTTGACTGAGGCCTTTTTGTGCCTAACAATCTCCCCCTATTTGCAATAACCAGTCTAAGCTGGTCTTATCAAAAATCACTATATATTTTTACAGTACATTTGCTGAAATAAAATTACAACATTACAGTAAAGTAAAAGATCAGTTTATATATACACTGATTCTTGATTTTATACAGCAACACATGTTTTTACAAGAGTACAACTAATGTACTAATGTATTTTACAATTAATGTAAAAGAGAATTACAACATATGTAACATAGAGTACAACTAATGTACATTGGACTGTTTTTGTTGGGAGCAAATAATGGTAAGCCTGCCCAACTGATGGACAGCTTCCATTCTTCACCTACCCAGACGGTAGATGGACTTCATTACAATGGAAAAGGATCCTGAACCATCTTTTCCAGTTCTTCCCTTGTATCCTCAAGTTCCTCAACTTCACTTCTGATGATCATGAACTTGGGATCATTGAGCTCTCATCTTTCATAGAAGCCTCTGAGCTGATCCCAGATGGCTGCTCTCCATTTGCTAGACTGCCTAAATGAAACTGCAAGTCTGAAGGCGGCAAGTTGTCTCAGATCAACTTTGTACAGCTCTGAGGCTCTTTGGAAGCACTTCTTCTGAGTTAGGGGATCTACAAAAAATGCCCCCAGCTCAGGTTCTTCAATAATTTTGACATCCTCAAACTCTATTCCACTTGGCAGGCTATGATCAACTCCTTTCATTTCAATGGCATAGTCGCCCTGTTCGATCAGTGTAAGGAGTAGCTCCATCTCTATGTCCTTCTTTGTTCTCCTGGCCTTTATTTTTGGATGTGTCACAAAGACACCTTCACTAACTTCCTTAGATATCAGGCCAAGATCCTTTACTCTTTCCATCAACTTCTTGACATATGCCCTGATTTGTTTAGCAGTTTCAGACTTTGATTCACTCAGGGCAACTGCCAGCTCAATCCACTCCCTGT